>PVIY010010595.1:0-67567 GCA_004026745.1 Myrmecophaga tridactyla | reverse complement strand
TGCTTCAAATCAAGACAAGGTCAAACCCATGAGCTAAGAAAGAAGTTACCCAAATCGACTTTTACTTTGAGAAAATATGCATTTTCATTTCTTAAATTATTTCATGGCAACCATTTATAAAGAAGCTGAGATGTTCAAGATACCAAGCAAAGTGCTGACATTAGAGGTGGAAGTGTGGGCAGAATATGACCCCCTCAAGAGGATTCCCCACAGGCCAATCATGATTATGATATAAAGTAGAAAGTGGCAAATACCTTGAAAGATGAAAATATACATAATTAATCTGTAAGTATACATACAAGTCTGATGTATATACTTACACATGAATAATCTTCCCTCCTTTTGTTGTGACTATGTTAATTTGGCACTCCTCTATAAATTATTGTATTCATTTCAGTAATGGGTCATAATTCAATCTGACAACTAGAAGTCAGTGTCAAGAGAGTAGAAGATAAATTCATATGCTGAATAGGCAAAGACTGAATATGATAAGAGGTCTCAAGCTCGTCTGAAATGCAAGCAGCTGCTGACGGGAGACAGGGTGGTACAGTGAACAGAGCAGCCTTAGGGGAACCAAGGGTCTGACAGACACAAACTCACTCTAAGAGCATCAGCCATTCATAACTTCTGAACCTCAGAGTTCTTATCTGTAAATCAGGGGAAGATGACATTGCCTACAAGATACTTGGATTCCTTCTCACGTCGAGCCCTCAGATTCCACTAGATGAGCAGTGTGAACTGTGTGCACCATAAGGCTCAGTTACCATTGAATTCCCAGTACCCACCAAGTGTTTGGCTCACAGCAGATGCTCAGAAAACTCTGACTCATATGAGTAAATAATGTAACTGCTTGTGGGTGGCACTCTCATAATGTCCATTGCATTAGCTCTTCTCTTCTCACCAAATCTTCTAAGCTGACCAATCATCCTGATTTGCCCAGAGATGTCACATTCTAGCCCTGAAAGGTCCACATCCCTGGAATTCCCTCATTCTTGGGAAATCTAAGATGTTTGGCATCCCCACCTTCTTATCTCTCTCTCTCTTTATGCTTCTAAGTGCGCCCATGAAACATGAGGGCCCTACTCAAGCACTAAAAGCATTGCTCTAAAAGAACCTAAAAATTTGGAAATTTGTTTCTTTAATATATTTTGAAGTTATATCCAACTAGACACTGATTTTCAATTTCTTTCCCTGCTCGTAAGACAAGTGAATTATGATCTGCAAATAAAAAAGTCCTTCTATTTGCCAAAAACCATCATCCCCTGAGTTTTTATCACATCATAACTTATTCAGAGGATAAGTCTTGCAGTAATTCTTGGAATGTCTATCTTGGATATCAAGCCAAACACCAAATACAGACTGACAGTGACGCAGGAAGAAGAGCTGGTGGCTGCCACAACAAAGGTCCCAGGATAGCAGGGATAACCCATCTGGCTGTGGGAGGGCAAAGCCACAACTGAAATCCAAGAGTGCAAAGTGCCACAACACCACACAAAGCCACATGCCCTTGCAGTGCTCCTCTCAGGGAGCAGGTTCCCCAATCTCTGGCTGCACACATGCATAAAACAGAGCTCTGGACCAGCAGCCAGACCCACCGCCCAGGGAGTGGGGCAAGTCCTTGCCCAGGCAGGGCAGCTGCCTGGTAAGAAACTCTGCAAGAATCTGGTCTCCTAACTACTGGGATCAACTATTAGACCTGCTATCCTTTTATTGTTCAGATATGGTATTAGTTTTCCTTTATTCACTCATGTAACTCAAGGAGGCCCAAATGTTCCAGATAACTTCAGATAAAATCATTGTGGCAGTAGTTCATAAAAAGTAAACCACAACATAGAATTAACCCACATAGAGAGGCCGTGTGCCTCAAAGACACATGGGGAAAATTCCCAATAGATTTATATAGCAGGTGCCTGAACTTCAAGTACTCTAGCCTAGGGAACCCTTAAATCCTCATTGGAAATAGAAACAACTGAAAACATATACCTGAGGAGAAAGCAATTTGATTTATAATGTCAATCCCAGATATATCTTCAAAAGTGTAACAAAGGAAAACGTTAGAATGGGCACAGCCCAAATACAATAAACAGTTGGAGAAGGATCAAAGGTGATTGTAGAATTATACAAAGAAGGTAGGGTTTAGCAAACAAGTATGACTGCTGAATTATTATATTGATATTTCTTTTAGTCTCTAGTATCTTAGAGCAGCTAGAAGTAACAACCTAAAATGGTGGAATTGTAACCCATATCAAACTCTGAAACCTGTTCTACAACTAATTGTGCTATGCTTTGAAATTTATTGTTTTTGTTTATGTTATTTTTTCACAAAAAAAGAGAACATATATGTATTTCTTCTAGCCTCCAGTATTTTGGAGCAACTCGAAGGAAAAATCTGGAACAGTGGAATGGTAACACATAACAAACTCTGAAATCCATTCTATAACTACTTGTTGAAGTGTACTTTGAAAATCATTGCTTTTTCTTTCTTTTCCTTTTGTATGTTATATTTAACAATAAAAACATAAAAAAAAGAGTGCAAAGAATTGTAAGGGGCCATTGGTTCTTTTTGTTTTAATCTCCATCTATCTCCTTTCCTTTAGCTGAACGCTGAGTGATGGAGCATTGCCATTCTCAGTGACTACAATGTAAGTATTATACCAGCGCCACCCTCCCAGCCCTGAAAGATGCAAGATAGAGCTACTGTTGAGGAGAAAAGAAAGGTAACATTACTTTTTAAAACAAAGAGTATATTGGAGTGTCAGCAGCCTTTTGGTGTGTCTAACATAGCCACAGTGAAAAGGGAATAATCAACCCAAACCTCGGAAGGGGTAATCTCTTCACTCTCAGTTTTCCAAAATTCATGGTTGCTTTGTAAGTAACCTGGCAGAAACATTAATGTTATGAGAAGTTTAGAGAAGTTATATGGGTCACATGATCAGTTTTTATTTGCTCTCCTTTAGAAGACCTCAATATTCACTAAGAGATTTACTGCCATTCATTACCTCATTTAACATCCTTCATAACAACTTGAAATCAGAAATTAAAATGATTAGATTGATTGGAAACCTTACTCATGTGGTCTCTTTAAGAAATTAAGGAATATGCATTTAATTTATCTTTTTCATCAGAAATGATTGCCCATCCTTTTTAGAAATTCAGACTATTTTATTCCAAAGATCTTAGGAAGATTTTTGGTTGGCTGTATTTCCCTCCATTTCTCACTTACTTTTGGCTTGGGAAAACAGCAGTTTAAATTTAAATCTACTTTAACCAAATTTTGTTGAAAATTACCAAGCCCTGGCCACATGCCATGTTTTACTGTTGTTCTACAGGAATGGAGAGAAACTTCTTGGACCTCTGGACTCTGACAGTCACACAGAAATATCAACAGGAGAAAATTATACAAGAACACTGGACAGTCATCTGCTGAACGCTTCAAAGCAAACTGTTGTCCAGATCACAAATTTAAAGTTTTTTAATTGGCTTGAATTTCAATTGTCAATTAGAACAAGTGGAGATAAATGCTCACAGAGTCATCCTGATATTCTCACTAGATCCTGCTTGTGACTAATAGCACACACGTGAAGGACATCTGAATTGGGTTGGTTGGAAGAACTAAGACAGCTGGAGCTGGACTAGGCATGGATTGAACACATGATCTCATCCTCATTAGAACCAGGTCCTGAAAAAGTCAGCTAAGCCACAGACTGAACTAGCAGGAAGCAAAAGGTATGCTTTGGTCCAGGAAAGGATTATTTACCCTGGAATTAAGAAACCCCTAAAATGATTTGGGGGATCTATTGATAAGCTTCAGGGGATCTGTGAACATGCTAGAGGAGTTAAATTATTATACCTTTTTCAGGGGGAAAGGAGCCATAGCTTTTTATATTATTCTCGAGAGGCTCCATTACCCAAAAGAGCTAAATAAAATTAATGCTCTTAGAAAATCATTAACTTAGATGACTGTATTTTCTACTGAATATTAAGCCTCCATAAATAGCCTTTACATTTTGCCTGCTCTGAATTATGCCCTAAGTCTGATTCAGTGGTATGTTTCTATACCTAAAAGGATTTACATGATTGTATGTTTATATCTCTATCATAAGTATACTATATCAACCAGGATTTGATTAGAGAAGCAGAATCACCATAAGTGACATAGAGAAATGAAAACATTATAGGGATTAGACTTCATATAATTGTGCAAACTGGTGGAGAAGTCTATGCAAAGCTACTGACTCTGGGTCCGGTGTTGAGTCTGAAGTTTCAAGGCCTTCCTATGTGAAAGAAACCTAGGTATAAAGTAGAGCATAGCAGTAACCAACCGGGGCTCAGGTCCATCTCATATTACCTAAAAACACTGAAGGTAAAGGTGATGACCCTCAGGGGAAGCTGGGATCTTCCACCACGGAGGTGCACACAACTTTCATAGACGCTGAAGGAGGAAATTCACCTGGAGGTCTAGAACCTCAGAGAAGCTGAAGGAAGAGCCCCAGTGAGAGCTGGAAGACCTACAGGTACATGTGGCATTCCAAAGCAACAAGGTGACAGGCAGATAAGCAATAGTTCAGCCTGTGGCAGGCCTGGCACCCTACACTGACATGTAGAATGTAGAAATAGCTCATTTATACCTTTGAGTTATTGTAAGCCATTAGTTGCCTATGATGTGGATGCATTTATTTGAACTTTTTAAGCTATAATCAAAGCCCTGCTTTGATTTTAAGCTATAATCAAGAGCCACTGTAGATTCCCTCAAGCACGCCTTATGAATATGGAAGAGTATTAGCATCTAATATTAATAAGTGGTCAATATCTAGATTAAACAAAGCTATCCAAGAAATCAACAAAAAAGGCCAGTAAACACAATAGAAAAATGGGTAAAGGATGTTAATGGGGAATCCACAGAAAGGAAAAACAGAATAGTTAATACATGAGCATGAAGAAATGGCCAAATTCATTGCTAATCAGGAATGCAAAGTAAGAAGTAAAATATTACCATACACCTCACGTATCAGCCCAATTAGAATGCCATGTGTTGGGGGGACATAAAGCAAGAACTCTCATGTCAGAGTGGATCAGTGCAGATGTACTGGAAAGCTCTCTGGAAATACTTTGAGTCAAGATTCCTGACCAAACAATCTTTCTTCAGGGTTTTTCTCAAAAAAATTCTTGCAAAAATCCACGACTACCAGATGATCAAAGGTATCCATTGTTGGGCTATTATACACTTAGGTAGTTGAGACAACATAAAAGCCCTTCTCTAGGTGAATATGAGAAATACAGCGGATATATACTCTAGAATGCAATCCAAGCGTAAGTAAACAACTAGATATACTCTCTGCAACATGGATAGCCATTAAAAAAGTCAGTGTTTAATGAAAAAAAGTAGAAATTCAGCATTTTACATACGTTACGTTTACAGGCAAAAACATTAAACTGTAATGATAATTTCAAAGGCATATATAAAAACTCAAAAGTACAAATCAAACACACCAGGGTCACAGACGGTAGGGGGAAGAAAATTGAAATGAGTAAGGTGAATAAAAATTAATCAATCAATAAATAAGGGACAGGCTTTACACAGAGAGGTGACTCGAGTGTGCTGTGAATGCAGAGTTTGATTATTTCAACCCTTTCCCTTGAATACTATAAACAAACATGTATGTCCATAAATAAACCAAATTAGGCATAAAAATTTTCAGAATGCCTAGCCACATAGAAAAATTTTACCTACTGCAATTATTTATTTGAGCTCTAGCAAATCCTTTATTATACCAGAAAACTAGTGAGGTTTTCTGGTTTCATGGTTACTCAGCCTCAAAGACAAATGGAGTTTTGAGGTAACAGAGGGCTTCTGGCTACAATCCAAAACAAGCATGTCTGAAAAGGAAATATATAATTTCAAAAGAGAAGTTAAATAAAATAGGATGAAAGCAGAAAATACTAATGCTTTATAAACATAGTTTCAATTTTAATAATTTGTGGTTTTTTAATTTAAAATCAATGTATAAAACTACAGGTATGAAACCTTTAAGAAAATGATAATAGGGCAGAAGGAAAAGTAAGAAGAAGGAATAGTGTCTTTGGTGTATTCCCTTTGGAATAGAAAGAGCTCTCGTATCGAGGGGACAGACTATGATGACATTTCCTGTTCCTGTTCAGGACTCTTCCATTCGCAGAAATCTGCACCCCTTCGCAAAATAAAGTCACAACTCTTTATAGGGCTGTCTATCCTATGACACTGTTGATCAAAGCTCTTTATTACATTGAAAATATTGTAAAAAGAAAGGTGGATAACCTGGGAAATTTTTATCATAACTTTATAATTTAATTGTATTACATTAGTTCATTCATATCATTTATTAAATGTTAATTGATCATCTACAACATGTTGTATATTCAACTAGACCCCAGATTTCACAAAATATCAGTGTGGTACCTTTGGTTGGCCGTACGATTGCACCCAAAGATGCTCAAGTCCATTCCCTGCTACCTTACGTGGCAAAAGATTAAATTAAAGGTCATGAGATGAGGAGGTTATCCTGGATTAGCCATGTGGGTCCCATATAATCAGAAGGATACTTACGAGGGAAAGTGGGAGGCAGGAAAGTCAGACTGAGAGGAAGAGCTGTAATGACAAAAGCGGGAGTCAGAGACAGAAATCAGAAGATGTCATTTATTCTGAAGATGGAGGAAGAGGCCATAAGCAAAGAATACAGGCAGCCTTTAGAAGGTAGAAAAGGCAAGGAAACAGATTCTTTCTAATGCAGCCCTGTCAACACCTTGACTTCAGCCCAATGAGACCCATTTCTAAATTGTCACCTTCAGAACCCTAAGATAATAAATGTGCATTGTTTGAAGTCACTAACTTCTTAGTCATTTGTTACAGCTGCAATAGGAAACTATTATGGTCCCTGAGTTTGAGGGAAATAAACAACACTCAGAATATCTAGTATTAAGTTCTTTGATATATGCACCCGATAGCATAAAAACATGAAGAGCAGAACTGAACTCTGAACAGGCATTCTGAGAAAGCTCTTTGGAGGTTACACATAAACTGAGAACAGAACAACAGGAACTGGTTAGTTAAAAGAAAGGAAGGAGGCCAGGAGGAGGACATTCCTAGCAAAGGGAGCAGCAGGGCAAAAACATGGCATTTCTAAAAGAGCAAAATTCTCAGAAGCAAGCAAAGTGGAAGACCCTGAATTGGTTCAACTTCTATAATAAGTCTTTTTTCACCCCAAAAGATAAAGTTATTTTTGCCCCTGATTTCAGCAGTACTGATAATTGTTCCCATGCTGGAAGAGACAATGGCAAATAGAAAAGTATCATCTTTACACGAAGGAAGAAAAATGACTGCATCGAAGTTGACACAAGTGTCATCTATAAGTTAGTATGGAGTATCAAACAATAAATACCATAACTATGAGAAGGTTTTAATTTTTAATTAACTTTTTTCAAATATATTGTTTATTGCCACAATTAATCTAAAAATAATGCAATCTGTCCTCTGGTAATAAGTAGATAGCAGGAAGACTTTTTTTTTAAATCCCCATAGGGATACAGGTGACATAAAAAAAAAAAAATACAGCCAACGTTCAACTAATTCCAGGGAAAATATATACCACTGAGGTATCTTAACAGTTTCTGTTGCCCTCATGTCAAACAGGGAACAAAGATAACCCTAACATACAATTGTCAACTATTAAAGCAACTGTAAATTAAAAATAAATTTTATGGGCTTCTCTGCCCTGAGAATGATGAAATTAAAACAAAACCTATTTTGATAGGCTTTAAAAGTGAAATCACATTGTATTTTGTAGCAATCAAATCCTCAATTTAAAAAGCTCATTTCCAGGGTCTCTTATTTTTAGTACAATGGAAGCCATGTGACTTGCTTTACCACTACATGTATGGAACCACTGCAACAATATTTTCCACTATTTTAGAATTCGATGGACTATTTCTCCAGAGTTTTTGTTCCCTCTTCCCCAGGGTTTTGAATCACAGAAAACTGCACAACATTTATATTTTTATTTTATACCAAAGATTTTTATTTCAATAACCCAGGTTATTGAAATAAAAATAACTTGGTACTAAATATATTCTATAATCTCCTAGGTGGTCTTGCTCAGTTTCCATAATGACAAATCAGTTTGTAGCTATCCTAGTTATCCCAAAGACAACACTAAAAATATTATGCTTGTGTGATGCAAAAACTTAAATAGGCTTCATCAGGAAAACTCTATTTCTTTATTATATGTGTATATTTATTCCACTTTTTCAGTTTAAATACACCGAAACCATTTTCTCTTAGAGGATTCCCTTCTAATTAAACAAGACCGCAATCACTATTAGCTAGAATATTACTTAGTTGTATTTCATTGACTGTTTGTAATGTTTTTTACATAAAATATTTTCCCTTAAAAATTCCCAAAGGCCTCGTATAAAACAAAAACATTTTTAGTTGATAAAGGAGGAAGACCATCTTATTTTAGAGTTATTTAAGAAAGCTTTGTCAGTTAAACTTGAATTAAGTAATGACATGATACTGGAAAAAACATTGTCCTATTTATTTTCAGTTAAATGACCTCGTAAGATGCCCACCCAGAGAACTTAATCTTGTACTCCCCTATTATTCTAGCAGCCAATGCATCAAGTAAGAACAATCAGGAACATTGCTGTGTCACTGCTACTCCAGTAAATTATTTTTCCCTTAAAGCTTTTTCATTCACCTGAGCATTACAAAGACTGATTGAGCAGCAGACACAGAACCCAGAGTTATGCATTAGTTGGGGGGAGAGAAAGAATCTATATTCTTTAGGCAGAGGAATATCTTTTTGCTGCTCTACTTGGATTTATCTATAATTTCCAAAGTCAACAAATAAAATGCCTCTCTTTTCTACTGTTAACATGAGCCATAGAGATGTCCTTTGTGTGTGGTTAGCTAGTCACTCACTGATGAAAAAAGAGCTGAATATTACACTACAGATGAGTCTCATCATATAGAGACTCATACACATGGTCTACAGTTATAGGGAGAGGCATTTTACTTGACGGGCTAACCTATAGTCATGCAATGGAGAAAAAATATAAACAGAAATATTTTATGTACATTTTGAAAGTAGATTTTCAGAACTAGGTCAATCTCATCTTTGCTTCCCAGTGATAATTCTCAAGGAATCTGATGCTTTATAAATAATAGATAAATATTACAATTCTCCACTAAACTCCAGGGGGTTAAAGTGAATAAATATCCTATGTGTCATACCCAATCAGTTAAGTTCCTTGAATTCTCATTCGTTCATGCATTCATTGCATTCCCTTTTGTTGAATCTTTTCTACAGCAACTTTAAGACTATATTGCAGTTGGCTTAGAAGTGAACCAAATTTTACAAGAATAATAAAGATTTCAAAATCCAAAGTTTGGCTGTTATAATTGCAAAATCTTGACCTATAGAATCTATTCCTAATGTCAAAATATTAATTACAGCATTCCAGATTAACACAACTAATTCATTCCATTAATGAATTATCTAACTTTATTGTCACTTAAATGAGCATGATTCAAGATAATTTAATCATCACTGATTTTCTCACATCTGTGGTAATATACACACCTTCCTTTTTGAATCGCCAAAAGTTTGAATCTTAAAACTGAGCAATAAGCATGAACACAATGTAGGAAAAGAAGTGAGGGGCATCTCCCCTGTGATAGCAGTTCTCAAAATCAGTGCCATTATTCTGGCTTATATTGTAAGAAATGTTATGAGCCATAAAGTTCTAAAAAGATATCAGCCCCTTTGGTTGACATGGTTTCTTCATTCATAGTGACACTCTACTCTGTGACCTTTAAAGAATTCTTGAGAGATGCACAAGTCCTGTATTGTCATATGAAACATCAATATAGCTAGTCACCTTAGAAATAGGTTCTAAAGTCGATCCAAAAGAAGAAAACCATGCATGGCCAAATGATCCTTGACAGTCACTTAATCAGGCCTCATGTAGGAGATATACACCTCACATTAAGTCTGACACAGTCATGTTTTCTCCTGCATTAGAACTGACAGCATGTTTTTGCTTCAAAGGAGAAAATAGATGAGATGTTTGGCTTGCATTTAGGATATGCCTGACAAAAAAGGCTAGAATCACAGCATGGCAAGATGTCCACACTCTGAGACTGAATTCAGACTAAGAGAAGGAAAGCAGAATTCCCCACCCAGCAATCATTCAGGGGCACACACAATTTAAGGGGAATACCTGGCTGAATTTACTATTGAATTTATTATGCTTACCTCTGTGTGTTTTTGCCCCGAAGTTAATTTCACTTAAGGGAAATGCTCTCTGATGTAACTGCATATCTAATTGTCAGCATAGATCATTTTATACCTTGCATTCAAAATACAAGAGGCAGCTCCTAGTATGCTTGTACCAGGATCTTCTTCGAAACAATGTATAAGGCATTTGCCTAAGGATTAAGTATATTCTTTAGAGCTCTCCAGAACGTAGGAACATTGTTGAGGCATATCAGCATATACACCTTGAACGACAGGGGGGACCACGTGCATTGTAGTGAAAACTCTTTATGTCACTGGTGACGAGGTAAGTTCTATTTTTATTTACCAATAACACAATGTGCCTTTCCATGCACAAAGCAGTCTTTTTGAGAAATCATAATTTTTTTTTTCTGTATCTCTATCACCTCTATCTCTGACCACCTCTTCAGTCAGAAAAGAAAGGAAAAGCATACAATTAGGTTAAGGAAGCATAGCCTCATGTCCCAGAGATAGCGTTCACAGAAATATTAGGGCACTTAGTCCGTATTTCAACCACCTTCTGTTTTTCAACCTATTTCATTTATTTAACCTTTTCAGTTTCTAAAGTTGTCAAGATGGAGTTCAAAGACCCTGCTTCTATAATGTAATCAGTGAATCTATCAATCAAGGGGATAACTTTCCTTCATAAATAATATCCTTTTTTTTAATAACTTCTAGGGATAAAGACTACTTTCTATATTAAAGGTCTATGGTGCATAAAATGTTAAATGAAGAACGAATGGCAATTCTTTCCTTGTGAGGCATAGTATCGGCAAGAATGGAGAAGCTGTGTGTTCAGCAGCCTAAAAAGAAATAGTGAAAGAAGGAATAGGTACTAAGAGAATAGGACATAAATTAAGGCAAAAATATATCACAAGCGTTTTTTTCATAAAGTCACATAAACTCTTCATAGAACTTCTTTTTTAAATTTGTGGGCCTTGCTTTTCTAAAATGCTTTCTTTAGAAAAAGTTGTTTTACCAGACACTGGCACACTAATAAATGATATATAATTATGATAGTCAAACATACTTGTCATTGGCAAACGAAAGAAATGGACTAGCTTCAATGCATAGATAACAAATTTCCTTTCCAATTACAATCAACTTTATTATTCGGGTGGTTAAAGCTTATATTTTATTTGCAGACGTCCTACATTTTAAACCCATGAGCCAAAACTATAAAATCATTTGTAATTGAGAGTAAAATGCAAACCAACATGTTCTAAGTCTACTTAGATTATTTTAACAAATCAAAACTAATAATTTTGCAGGAAAACAATGTCTTTTAAAGGTACAAACTAAATATAAAACGTCATATAGAAAGATAATCAACTCTGTGCAAATTGATGAGGTAAGTTTGAGCTTATTAGATTAAATTCTATCTTTTGCAAAAATTGATCCTGATTTCAATGTTCTCCATTTCTAGTTTCCATATATAATAAAGGAGTTTACATGGTAGCGATCAGAAAGAAGACACCTGGGTTTCAGTTAATAAAATCAGTGTTGTAATTGCTGCCTATAAATATTAAACTGTAAACCTCTATTTTTAGTGTTGCAAAAACCATAATTCATGGTACTGCAGATTAAAATCACCACAAGTCTATTTTTCTCTTAACTTTTATAAACACTTTAAATTATTACTGTGTAAAAGACTAACACAGAGGTCAAATTATCCTTCTATAGACTCTAGAATTGAAATCATATGGACTAAGTGAAAGCATATTTTTATTCAGTAAAATAAACACCAATTTCATTATTAATGCTGAATTTCTAAAATTAGATTACATTGGGACATGCTACCAATGAAAAGCAAAAGAAACTCTTCAAAGAAGCCCTAAGTTAAGGAATCTTTTCTTTGTTGACCTAATACTTTAGGAACCTGGTAGTTAATTTTTTTAAGACTGTGAAATTATTTTCTATTAAAAAATCAAATTATTTTTGTTTAAAAGATTCACATATTCACTTTTCTGACAACACAAGAGTTTTACTTTTATTTATGTTGTTTCCCCCATGACAGGTTTCCAAATCCATAGTCTTAAGTCTTGCCACACACTTTTTTTTTTTTTTTTTTAACAACAGAAGAAGTAAAATGGTCCAACATCATGGTAACTAGAATCTTTGATTTCTGAAGTCAACAAATATGTTCTTTTCCTTATTTGTGTGACTCTGTCAACTAGATGCAGTTAAATTCCTGTAAAGACTTCCCTTGGGTACATGGATTCCTGAATAAGCTTGACAATTTCAAGATCTTTAAAACATGCTATTCTCATGTATTCTATGGCGATCTGGAACCACAGAAACTGATAGGGTGGTGAGTAACATGAAAGAATGTTACATCTGGAAGTGTCATACAGGGTTCAAATCAGCTGAGCATATTTCATCTTCAACTTCTGACCTTACAGGCCGACTCCTGTTTCCCTTTTTAGGAAAGGTCCCCTGTGAATTCTTCGCAGCTACGATCAGGGATTTTCAATCACCACTAAGTTTAATGTACTCGTGCCTCAGTCCTCATGATACTGACAATCTGTAGGCAAAGCTTTTTTGCTTTTCTTTGCACCTTATTCTCTTGTAAACAAAAATAAGAATATTTATTTGGTTGAAAAGAAGAATCCCCGTAAGGTTTGTCAATCATCCTAGAACAACACTGATTCTAACTATAACAAACAGAATTGTCCTTGACTTTAAATGCTACTCAAGTTCTAATTGATTATGTCATTTCTGCTCAATGTTTGTTGTTATTCCACAATTCCAAGCCAAACAACATTCTGGGTGGTTTTACTTTTGTATGTAATAATTTTTAAGTAATTATTGGTATTTGGGAAATACATGTTTCCAGAATACTATAAGAAAGGAAACCTCAGGGCTGGTTTTCTCAGTATGATTGAAATATTTCAGGAAGAAAGAGACAAGCCTATGGTCTTAATGCCTGAAATGTGCTTTTCATGTCAAATATGATGGCAATTAGAGCAAATGATAAGGTGTGCCACTTATGTTAGAAAAAAGACACATTCCTTTCAACAGGTGAAGTATTTCTTTTAATCTGTTTATATTCAAATACTGGATAGGGACAACATTTTTATCACAGGTGTGTGTGAATTTGCATAAACTGTGAGATGAAATAAAAATCATTTGAACAAAGTGAAAATAGGACTCAGAATTAAGGCTGAGTGCATAATTATCATGTTTACCATATTTTTGATGACATGAAGCAAACAACTATGTTTAGACATACAGCTGTTTGAAATAACACAAAATAGAGCTATAGCTAAAAATATTCTTTGAGTACACCAAATTCTGAAGAACATAACTTTTTCTTAGATATGTTAATGTAGCCATCTCAAGAGTTATGATCTACCATTCTGACTTAAAGTACGTTTTTCTTAGTTTGGGACTTACTGGGCTGGGGAGAGAAGGTGGAGGGCAGGGAGTGGTGTTTGTCTTCATGCTTTCCCAAGCATGATATCCAATGACATGAGTGCTTTTGTTTTTCATCCATTACTTCACTTACACAGAAAGGAAAAAGTTATTTACCTTTCCAATTACTTGTTTTCACCATTATGCTAGTTCCTAACCTTTTTTTTTGTATGCTGCATAGCAGGGGTCATATTTCATTCTTTTTCCTTGTGAGTATCCCCTTATTCACCATTTGTTGAATTTTTGTTTGTTTGCTTATTTGCTTGGAAAGTGCATGGGCCAGGAATTGAACCCGGTCCTCTGGCATGGCAGGCAAGAACTGTACCACTGAACTACCCTTACACCCGACCCCCCAACTTTCTTCTATGATTCTCTGCTTTAAATGTCCATCAGAAACTTAACTATAGTTGTTAAATGGAAGGTTACGAGGGAGAAGATTATTTGGAATTCCAAGTTATATCCAAGACCAGAGTCATTTTGGGGTTATTTGCCATCCCCATTGACCAGCAAAGTTTCTACTAACTATTCACAGACTCGGCCTCCTTTTCATTCTCGAGAGTCTTATTAGAACCATGACTTTTGGTGATTTTCCATGTCTTTCAATGGGCCTAGAGATTATGTCATCTTTATTCAAGTAAACAGGTCAAGGTTTGCAGAATTCTAACCTTTGTTTATAAATAAAAAGTAACCCACTACTGGGCCATGGTGGCTCAGCAGGCAAGAATGCTTGCCTGCCATGCCAGAGGACCGGGGTTCGATTCCCAGTGCCCGCCCATGTGAAAATAAATAAATAAAAATAAATAAAAAATTTAAAAAAAAAGTAACCCACTACTATGGCAAGGAACCTACTCTGAAAATACTCCTTAAATATTCTTCAGAATTCTTTATGACTTCAAGTTTTCCTAATTCATAAATGTATAGGAGCCAGATAAACCACAGACAACAGCAAGTCCTTAGACAAGAAGTTCTTCCTTAGATAAGTAAAATTGCAAGTAATTTTCATACATTGATATTTATCCAAACTTGCCTTAACCTCGCACTAAATCTAATGCATTATATGGGTCCCTTGGAGGTTTTCTATTTAATAGTCATAATCTGAAATAATTAAGTTAGAAATCTTTTCTGGTTTTTATACTTTATTTTTTTTCTCACTGTTTATGAAAGGACAATGCTGAAAATAATGGTGATAGCAGGCCCCCTACATCTCCTAAAAACTTTAAGGGGAATGTTTTCTGTAGCCTTATAGCAAATATATTTTTACAGATTAAGAAAGATACTGTATTTCCTAATTTGCTAAGGATTATCATTAATAAATTCTATATCTAAAAACAGTCAATAAATTGAAACTGTCATATGATTTGTTCTCCTTTAATTTTCTTTTACATTTAGAAAATTGCATTGGATGATTTTTAATGTCAAACCAACCTTGCATGGTGAGATGTGGCCTTAATAGTTGTGCGAGATGGAATCTGTTGAACACCCGAGAATAATCCATGTTCATTAATCCTCATTCAATATTGCTGGTGGGATCTCTGTGTTTCCATAGAGATGTGACCCACCAATCCTGGGTGCTACCTTTTGATTAGGTAGTTTCTGTGGAGATACGTCTCTACACATTCAAGGTGAGATTGCTTGCTAGAGTCCTTTAAGAGAGAACCATTTTGGAAAAAGCTTTAGAAGCAACAGAGCCCACATAGCCAGAGAACTTTGAAGATGCAGAAGGAAAATTCCCTTGCGGAAGTTATGAAACAAGGAAAGAAATTTAGCAGATATCCCACGTGCCTTCAGCTGAAAGAGAAACCCAGAACTTCATCAGCCCTTTCTTTGGAGTTAAGGTATTTTTCTCTGAATGCCTTAGTTTGTACATTTCTATGGCCTTAGAATTGTAAGCTTGCAACTTAATAAACTCCCTTTTGAATGTCAATATTGCAGGGTGTTGAAAATAGATGGTCATCCATATTTTAAAACTTCAACTTCTGTGTGAGACTAAAGCAAGAAACATTTATTTGGTACAAAATTTATATTTTGACTAGTGCATTTCCTAATATAACTTATATATAAGGATAGGTTAATTGAACACCATAAGTACACGGAATGTTGAATAGGGCATGAGATTTTTGTAGGTTTATCCGGTGTGATGCTCCGATAAATCCCAGAGTGATTTGAACAATGAATAAAGAAGAGTCATGATCAGGTTCATGTGTCAACTTGGCCAAGTTGTGGTACCTACCATTACTATACTCAAGCAATCCTTGTAAGTATCCCTCTAAAAATTGGAACCCTCAAAAAGTTCACCATTGTTAATATCTTTACTGGTATAAATGAAGCTAAGTTGTTCCTCTGAAAGGATTTCTTTCAAGAATCACAGGACAAAAAATTTTAATTTCTCCCAAATTGTAGAGCACCCTCATTTAGCACAGAAAATACATTCTTCTTACATAATAAGGCATAGCATTATTACAGGGGATCAATAAATATTTGTTGAATATGTTAATGAATAAAATATATATATATCTTTAGTGATATAATACTTGACTAATTTCTTTCAAGCCATTTCCCCATGTATTTCTCTAATTCTTTTTTAAATCTAGCCTTTCTTTATTTTGCTAATATCCAGTGAGAAATTCATTCCCTAAAGGTTCCTTTTATCTAAAAATTTAGTATAGTGATAAGTATAAGTGAGCAACATTGAGTTTAAAATAAATGAGCTTCAGATTAGTGACCTCAATTTCAAGTATTTCAGAAAATGATAGGTAAGTACTCGAAATGGAACAGAATATTAGCCATATGGTATCTTAGAAAGTTGTAAAAAATTTCACTGAGCATGAGCTAACTTCGAAAACACCAACATTGCCCATTATTATTATTATATTTATTTGTTTTATCCTTGATAGTTCTTTTTGTCAAATCATTTTCACATTTGGCATTTGGCATTATCTGCAAATATAAGGCATATCTCCTCTATAAGTGATTAGTTTGGTAACTTATAAGACTGTAGAAAGAAACAGGGTGACATTATTCCAAAGTAGCACTGCCCCAGATGAAGTCTTTTGATGTCATCACCATATGTTGTACTATTTTATAAGTTCTAAAATAAGCTATTTAGGTTAATGTTGACAGCATTATTCTATAGTTAGTATAATCTGCCCTGAAACATTCTTTAGCTATGAGACTTCTGGAGCACTATATATTATCCTGCTAAAAAAAGCAATGTCCTTGTATAAGGTTAGGGAAGGCATTCTGACACTCTGTATCAAGCAGACGCTTTTTCTTGTACACTATTCCCAGTAGTCTCATTTGCTTTGTGAAAAATGTAATAAGAAAAGATATTTTTTTAAACAGAACTCTCAGTGATATTTGAAGTTTTGAAAATTACCTTCAGTATCTGAATTGCATAAAAACTGAAATGCATAATTTGCTATAGCAGCTATTCATTGGTATATCTCCTGTTATATATTATACTGATATTCTTGGTCTAAAATAAGATTAAATTCTTAAAAATACTCTTTAAAAAAAGATAACTGTCGATGCTGCATACCCTGTCAAATGTAGAATTGCCCTAGTTTAAGACTTTGTGTGCGAAGCTTTCATTGTGCCCATTCGGTCATCTGCCTTTGCCAATATCATGCTTATTAAAAGTGACACCGTGGGATTTACACATTCATTGAGTTCTTGCTTTTCAGGAGTTCTCATGACATGTTCCCAAGAATCCTAGAAGATAGGTGCTATCAATATCTTTTTTTTTTTTCCCCTACAAATTGGAAAAATCAACATTTGAAGAAGTTAAGCAAAATTTTCCAGATCACAAAGCTAAAATTAAAGAATCAAATGATTCAAACCAGGTCTCTTGGAACCCAGAGCCAGACCTCTTAACTCTTGGTAGTTAACTCATGGCTTGAATAAGGGTTTTACACAAATGATCTAATTTCTTCAAGACAATAACCCTAACAGTGCATATCATTTCATCCTTTTATCAGCACCATAAGGGAGAAAATAGTTAACCCGACTAGACACATTAAGAAATTGACCATAAAATACGGTTGAAATCACATAAATAGGGAAATGGGACTTGAACACCCTCAACTCAAAGCTTTCTCAGTATCAAGCCTATTTAATGGATGGTGGTAGAATGGGGATGGACCTCAGAGGCCAGTACCTAATTCC
Source organism: Myrmecophaga tridactyla (assembly GCA_004026745.1). Classification (NCBI taxonomy): domain Eukaryota; kingdom Metazoa; phylum Chordata; class Mammalia; order Pilosa; family Myrmecophagidae; genus Myrmecophaga; species Myrmecophaga tridactyla. Next base: position 49,676 of record PVIY010010595.1, on the reverse strand, counting down.
CTTAGGCCTGAGCTCCTTGTCTATGAAGTGAGCACGTACAAGAATTCTCTAGACGTCACTCTAGTACTATAGTTAGTGCTTACAAGTTCTGGTCATGCCAATAAAATTAAAATATGCCACTAATATGTGTTTATTCTAAATTGCCTTTGCACTGTAGAAAAGTGTCAGCCTGCCATCACTGCTATAACAAATACTACACAATGGGTTTGCTTAAACAACCATGATTGTCTCACGGTTTTGGAGGCTGGAAGTCCAAAATCAAGGTCTCAACATGACATGATTTCTCCTGGCATTGCAGCATTCTGTTGCTGATTTGCTACAATCCTTGGGATTCCTTGGCTTGCATTTCTGGTTCCATCAGATGGAAAGCTGCCTCCTTGATCTTCTCTAATCCCTTTGTCTGACTGACAGCATCCAAATCTCCTCTGCCTTATATTTAAGGCCCACCCTGATTCACTTTGGCCACATCTAAATAGTATCTTCAAAAATCCTGCTCACAAATGAGTCCACATCTTAACTAATAATATCTTTGAAAGTCTTAATTACAAATGGGTTTACATCCACATCAACTGTCTTTATGGGGACAAGATTCAATCCCCAATAAAAAGAAGAGTTTGTTCCATTTTCCTTTTTGCTTCAATTGCAATGATTTCTTTATAACACATCCAACAGGAAATTTGAAGCTGTCAAAAGATTCATACTAAAATATTTAAAATAAAACAATCATATCTGGATCACAAAAGTCTAGACAGAAAAGGCAGCAACAACAGATACTTCAATATTACAAGCATTGCATATGCCCTTTTCAAAGGATACCACCGTTCATTTTGCTTCCATTTGTGTTTTCAGCTTGAATTCACATCAGTACTGTTGTATAATTCATCCTTTAATTCTTAAAAAAAATGAGTTGAAGACTTAGTACATTTCTAATCTAAAGGAATTTGGAACTAACACATAAGAAGCTATGCTATATGGATAACTTGCTAATACTTTGCAAATGAAAATGTATTACTCTAAATCTCAAAAGAGAAGCTTCCTTAACATCAATAGACTTGACTTTACAGTTTTAAAATTTTCTAAACTAATAGATCTTTGGAATAAAATAATGCAAAATTCAACAGAGGATACAAATAAAATAATGTTAACAATCAACATAAATATAAAAATTTATGTTAGGGTTACAAAGGAACCATAATAGTTTTCTAGGTCACTTCCCTCATTTTCTAGATGACAAATTAGGGGTCTTACTCTTTGATTCACAATCTACTATCTAATCTGTCACATGTCTCCAGCTTGCTTACTTTGGTAGCAAAATGTAGTGTGAACGTCCACTCTAATGATGTTTGCTAATTAGCTCTGGCCATGTGAGGATGTGAGAAAAGAATGTTACACCTTATTTTTTTAAGGAGAAATAAGAACTGTTAGATTTTTAAAATTTTTTTGGAGTTTAACTCACATACCATAAAAATCGCCCAGAGGACAGAATTAATGTTTTTTAGCATATTCAAAGAGTTTTCCAACCATCACCATAAACTCATTTTAGAACATTTCCATCATCCCCCCAAAAGAAACTTTTTACACACTAGCAATCACTTCTGATCTTCCCCCTCCAGAGCCCTAGATAATCACTAATATACTTTCCATCTCTATACATTTTCCTATTACAGGTATTTCATAAAAATTGAGTCCTAAAATGTGGTCTTTTGAGACTGGCATGAGACTTTGAATGCTTTCAAGGTTTATCCATTCTGTGGAATGTATCAGTACTTCATTCCTTTTTCATGTTGAATAATACTCCATTGAATGAATATACCACATTTTACTTTACCATCCATTAGGTGATGGACATTTCGGTTGTTTCCACTTTTTAGCTTTTATGAATGATGCTGCTAGAGCATTTGTGTGGACATATTTTTTAAATATTATTGGATATATACCCAGGAATAGAGTTACTGAGTCATGTAATGTTAAGTTTAATATTTTGAGGACCTAAAAGTTTTCCAAAGCAGGTGCTTATATAACATATCAGGGTTCCCATGTCTCTACATCTTTTCCAACACTTGCTACTGTCTGTCTTTTTATTTATAGCTATCCTTGTGGGTATAAAGTAGTATCACTTTGTGGTTTGATTTTTATTTCTATAATGGCATTTGATACTAAGCGTTTTTCATGTGTTTACTGATGATATATAGTCTTTGGAGAAATGTATATTATATTCTTGTCTTTTTTTAACTGGGCAATTTTTCATTTCATTATTGAGCTGTAAGATTTCTTTAAACATTCTTGATACAAGTCTCCTGTCAGATATATGATTTGCAAATATTTTCTCCCATTATGTAGATTGTCTTTTCACTTTCTTGATGATACCACTTGCAACACCAAAACTTATATGTTGAGGAAGTCCAATTTATACATTTTTTCCCTATTGTCATTTGTGCTTTTGGTGTCTAAGAAATCATTGCCTAATCCAAGGCATGAAGATTTAGTCCTATGTTTTCTTCTAAGAATTTTATATTTTTTACTCTTACATACAACTATAAGTTTTTATGTGAATTTTCCATCTCCTAACCTCCAAATGTTAATTAATTTAACTTCTTTTATGTTTGAATGCTTTGGAGACAATATAAAACAGGTCTTCCTATTGGATACAATCTTAAATTCACCATTTTGAGATCAGTGTATCATCTATCAAAAAAAAGGAATCACGTCTTACTTAGTATCTAGTGATTTAATTATCATTTCATATAAACAATTTAAGGTCTTATGACATTTTTTAAAAGATTTTCCTAGTTTGAATTTGCAAATTTGGACAAAGACTAGTGGAATTCTGTAGTTGCCAATTTCTCAAAACAACATGTAGAAGTGCCAGGTTATCAAAAATCATGACAAATAAATTTATTAATCCCTGTCATTTTTTTTCCAAAGGAGTTTCCAAACTTCAAGAACTGCAATGTTACACAAAGAAAGACTACCAATACCTGTAGAAATAATTGGATTAATGCACTGATATCATCTGTATATTCAGTTTTACTGTTCTTGTGAAACCAGTATTGACATTCCCTCTTCTCAGCTCACCCCCAAATTCACGTTCACAGTCCTCCTAAAAGACTTTAGACATTTACTGAATAACAATTCCATATGTTCTAAGTGGTGGGAATCTCTTAATGAGCATAAAATTGTGAATTGATGGCAAGTGTGCGTGTATTAGATTTATGTGTTTATGAGGTTTTTTCCTGAATAAGCCATGAAAATGATGAACATTTGGCTTTTACCTTAATCTTCTGAAAATGAAAGAAATAGTGTCTGAAAGATTCCAAAATAGCTGTTTGTCTTAAATTTGTGGTTTTCTTCATCTTGAAAGAAAATACTTTTTAAATGTAAAAAAACATTACATTAGTGAACTTACTATTTATGGCCCTTATAATAGAGAAACTCTATCTCTCTAGCCTGGGTACTTTATACATGTTACTCATCGTTGTTATAAGATTTTTACATTGGAGACATGTATATTATGCAAAGCTGTTTACACGTCAATTTACACAGCCTACAAAATGGTGAAAATCAAATGGATTAGAGGTTTTGAATAGAGACAATGACCTGCCTTAATTTCCTGCTAGGTGTAGCGTTGACAATATATATTCACTATTAGGTTAGAGGTTTTTTTAATTACTTAAAAATCTATGCCACTACAATCTACCCAAAAAAGAATATCACAGTCTTACTTGTTTATCGATGGTCATATATTATTTTCAATAGTAGTTAACTGAATGATGATACCCAAAAAGATACATCCATTTTCTAAACCCTGGAACCTGTGAAAGTTACCTCATTTGGAAAAGGATCTTTGCAGATGCAATTCAATTACGTATCTTAAGATCAAGAAACCATCCTGGATTATCTGGGTGGAACTTAAATTCAATGACAAGGTATCTATACAGAGGTAAAGACAGACACAGAGAAGGCTATGTGAAGAGAGATGCAAGGTTGGAGCTGAGCCCAAGAAGTCAGCCACCAAAAGAAGCTGGAAGAGGCACTGAATGGGTTCTCCCCTAGAGCCTCTATAGTGACTGCAGCCCCACATCTTGATCGAGGACCTCTGACCTCCAGAATGGAGAATTAGTTTCCCTTGTTTAATTCATCAAGTTTGCAGTAATTTACAATGGCAGTCCCAGAATCTAATACATCTTGATAAGTCATATTTCCTCACTCCCACATTTTCAGCTGTATATATTTCCCCCTAAAATACAAAAAGTAAAACAAAAGTAAAAATAGCTTCCATAAATGCCACATGATATACTGGGTTGGACCCTAGAACTGAAAATGACAATACTAGAAAAACTGGAAAATTCCAAATAAAGTCTGTGGTTTAGCTAACGGTATTATACCAGTGTTAATTTCTTAGTTTCAACAACTTCACCACAATTATATAAGATGTTAACATTACAGGAAGCTGCATGAAGGGTATTCAGGAAATCTCTATTTTCATTGCAACTTTTTATTTTAGAATCATTTTGATTTACAGAAAAGTTTATTAATAAATAACTCTTTGCCTCACTTAGAATTAGAATGGAATTTCACCTACTTCAGTGTCAATCAGACTAAAGTCATTTTGTTTTTCCTGTCAATCTCTCTTGTTGTGATTTAGAATACACGAATGTGTAAAAATATGCGATCATGAAACAAAACAACTGCTTATTAACTGCGATTTGAAAAGAACACCAACTTCTCCAAAGTGGCCCAGAAAGCAACATTGGTCATGAACCCCACACCAAAATTTTTGTCAGGAATCTGACATATTTTGATAAAAGAACAAGTTTATTTAAAATAAATAAATAGATAAAGCCCCAGGATTGAAGTTAGGAAAATCATTACATGACTGGCAATTTCACATCTTTAATAATAGCTAACTATTTCTGACATTTTTTTCTTATATACCTTAATTTACACAGATGGAATGCCCTATTTAATCCTCCCAGTGCTACCTCTACTAACCTATCACTATTTTAACCTTTAGAAACTGAGCCTCAGTAGGTTCAGTAAAGGCCCAATCAGTGGCAGAGTCAGGATGTAATCTCAAAACTTTTAAATCCAGCATAACCTACTGCCTTTACTTTTCAGAGAAAAAGTGAAATAGAAATATCTAGTTATTGTCACATCCATAGGCAGAACTTGATTGTTCCATGGTTCTCATGGTATTTTACCTCTTATACTTCGGCCATGGTGATTTAAATGTCAATAACACGTACATTCATTTTAGCCTATGTGACCCAAGTGTGCTATTCTCCTTTTGCCCCTTCAGATCCACTGTCTGCCTTTTTTTCACTTTGACTCCAGGACCTGACGTCACAGGACTTCATCCCTGGCTTTTGGTAGGTTTTAGTCAATAGTATGGATGAGATAGAGAAATTGGGTTATGTTTCTCCTCTGATCCCTGTTAGAAGAATGATCATTTCTGGTCTGAAGAGTCTGAATATCATCTATGGTCACCGCTGCTGAAGACCAGCCTCTCTCCTGTGATTACAGCTTTTATCATGTTTCGGTAACAGCTTCTTCTTCTTTCTATACCTCTGCAAATAGTTCATTAAACGCTTTTCAGTTTCTTTTATTTATAGTGCTATCCACTTCCTGGTAAGAACCTGACTGATGTAAACAACATCATGCTCATGGATAACAGTCCTTTATATTTTTTCCCCAAGGTTAGCCACTAATTTCCTGCATTTTCAAATTGTACTCTTCTTTAGAAGAAAGGGCTAAGCGTTTTAGTTCAGGTTTTTCTCATGTAATACCTCTTCTTCATCCCCTGCCATTATGTAAGTACAAATACATACAATCTTAAAATATACATAAGGAATTTATTTAAATTAAGTTGTCTTCAGAGAAAGGACCTCTACATTACCAGGGTCAATTCTTCTTTCAATGTGTTTTTTCCCTCAGATTTAAATGTAATTTCACCCACACTTAGTTTCCTTCATTTGAAATATTAAAGTGTCTTCTGAGATAAAATTAGCTGCAATAGCTTCATTTACCCCTGCAAAAATTACAACTATAGTTGACAACTGATGTTTGCTTGACCTTGATGCTGCTGACTCTTGCCATTCCTGATCTCAGCGAAAAATGTCCCTTAAAATTGGATTGAAATGTCTTCTTTTCAAATGCCTAAGTTCCCTAAAAGACCCAATTATATCAAGATATTGCAGAATTTGAGACATCTTCGGGAAAACAATGCTGCCAAATTAGTACTAATTGGATAAAATATTCCCTCTATGTAGTTCTAACACTGTATTCAATTGGTAAAGATATATCTAGGCAATAATATGAATTTTTATTATCTTTACAAGATCAGAACAAGTTTAAGGATTCTTCCATAGAACTGTAACTTTATTACTTTTGTTAAGAAAAAAGTTTTATAGAATGCTGATCAAACTAGGAAGTGTATAACCTTACCGATCAAGGGGATCTGCTATTTTGAACCTGCTAAGGAGGTTCATTTAAGAATGGACTTTATCTTCTTTATAGAAGTTAATAATTCCAAACAAGATGCTTAATGAAAGTATTGTCATAGTCTTCAAGCTAATTTTTTTCTGAAGATTTTTGTGAAACTACCTCTCCTACCTCTAATGATAACATAAAATCTTCATAATTATTAACTATTCAAACTGTAAGCATTTAGGTTATGAAGAAAAATCACATTTTTTCCCAGTGAATAAATAATGTGACTATTTTGGTATCTTAGAAGTTTTGCTAAACTTTGTAAGTATTTAGACTTTAATAAAATTGAAATTACAAAAAAGAAAATTGAAGTAATTTTTAAATACAAAAGCCCCATACCATTGAGGAAATATCTATTCTTGCTACTGCATTAAAATTGGGTGAAATCATAAATGGAAGAATGTTAATAATTCTCTTCCATAAAATCTTGTTAGAATATTCAAAGCAAATATTACGAAGAATAGGCTATTAAGAAAAATTATGTTATATGGTACTTTTGCTACATAGTAAATCTTGAAACACTGATATTATGAATATGGATCAGTTTATGTTTGTCAGATTCTCTTTACATGACAAAATACAGGAATGATTTGCTTTGTGAACTACTGAATATCATATTTAATAGGGAAAATTTATTCCTAGGGGAAAAATAAAAACACTCAAAACCATGACAGGAAGCTGTTCAAATGAGGCTTAAAATAAAACCCTAAGGCTGGGTTGCAGATGGAGCATCCCATGAGAAATTCATTCACAGAATAATTCTTAGACAAATGTTACAGTAACAATGAGTTTTAAAATGCTATTAGTTTCTACTTCCAATAAGAATGATGTAAGATCCTATTAGACCACTTTGACCTCAAAAAAAAAAAAAATGCTGACATAATGCAAAGGTTCAGCCATCTGAGGCACTGTAAAGTGAATTTCCATACTTGTGGCTTTTCATCTGAAGGCAACTGCAGTAGGTGCACCAAGCATGTTGGCAGAAGATCTAATGAAAAAACTGTAGTTGGGCATAACATGGGTAGAGAGGAGAGTTCAGAAAAAAAGAAAAGAAGACAGCGAAGTGATCTCCAAATTCTGTTTATATACATCTCTCATTGGTCAAAGGACAACTCCTGTAAAGAGCAGACTCAAAGGAGCTTACCTATAAACCAAAGAGCTGAACTAGTCTGGAGCGACTGCAAAAAAAAAAAAAAAAAAAAAATGTGGAGGGGGTGAGTCTGCCCAGGAGGCAGAGGGCAGGCAGGCCTTCTGCCTGGATGTTCAGGAAGAGTTCTGGTGCCCCTGGCCTCAGAGTGGGTGGAGCACACTCCCCAGGGATTGGCTGAGCCTAGCTGCCACCCCCACTATTCTGAAGGGGTTAAGCATGATCCCTGGAGATGGCAGAGAATCTAGGTGCCACCCAGATGCTTGAGGAGGGTGGGGCCGAGAAAAAGGCCATATCCCCACTGCTGCCACCTACATCCCAACGTTTGGAGGGATGACTTTCAGAATTGCTTAGGCCCAGTGGCCCTGTTTTCCAATTTCTCCCTATGTCAATGGGATTGTTTATCCTATGACTGCTCTTTCTTTGTATATTAGAAGCTGATAACTTGCTCTAAGTTCACAGGTTCACAGCCAGAGGAGAATTTTGTTTAAGATAGACCATGCCTATAACTGACTTTGAAGAGACTTTGTACTATTTTTAAGTTGGTATTGTTCTTGTATTGTTACTGAAATGATTTAAGGCCTTTGTGATATTGTGATGAAATGAATGTATTTTGTACATGGAAAGATTTAGTGTGTTGCATGTAGCACAGATGAACATTGTTAGGTGAAAAAAAATTATGTCTATTTAGATATTAAGTAAGGTTTAAGGTGATGTGTATAGTTGCCAAGTTCACAAGGGGTGGACATATGCTAGTTAGGTTCAGGTATCAACTTGGCCAATTGCTGGTGCCCAGATGTTCTGTTGCTGTGCACTTAAGTCATCAGCACGTGAGTTTCGTCTATGTCCGATAATGTCTAAGGCTGGTCAAGGAGAGTTGCCTTCCACAAGGAGTGAGAATTAAAAGAAGTTCAGAAAAGAGAGAAACATCTCAGCACAGCTCCAAGGAGCTCAGCATAGCCCAACACAATGCAGATGAGAGCTCAGATCCAGCTCAGACCCAGATGTTTGGGGATGAAGAAAGGAACTGCTCTGGAGAAAGCCGTTTGAACCCAGAAATGGGGAGCTCAGCAGATATCATGAACTGGAAGAGAAGCTCAGCAGACATCGCTGTGTGCCTTCCCATGTGACAGAAGAGCTCAGATGAAAGAATCTGACTTTCCTCTGAATAACTAAATTTTTAACTAAATAAATCCCCTTTATAAATAAAATATCAATGCTGGATGTTATTGTTGAATTTTGGAATAGAGACACACTGCCTGCAGTTAGACTTTACTTTCATGTATAAAGAAGCCTGCATACAACAGGGTCATTTTACTAGATTGAATTACTGCTGCATTAAGAAATTTGAATGATATTCTTCACACATTCCTAATTAGATGACAGTTCTTTTTTTATTATCTTCTATTCATTCTGGCTTTCTCCCACCCTCAGGAAAATCCTAATGACAGTTTCATTTTGGTATGTATGAATATAAGAAATCATATAGCTTTTCCCAGAGTTCTTGCCTTTTAAACCTGTACCACTGTATATCTAATATCTTATTTTTCCTCTAGGATAGGAATTTCAGGTATTAATGGCAAAGGAAGAAAATCTGAAAAGAAAATGGTTGTTTCCAGAGCCCCTGAAATCACTGCATTCAGGCAATTACATTTTCCACATAAATGAAAGATCACCATGTTCAATAATGTCAAAAGAACAATGGAATATTGAAACGCTAGGTTGTATGTTTAAGAAGTCCATTTGTCTACTGACACCGTCATTAACTAGTCCAATGAATTAATGGTTTAGTGTCTCACAAACACAGACATGCACAAAGAGACACACAGCCACACCCGAATACATGTACTTATACAAACGCATTTGTGTTGGAGGTGTAAGCAGTTGAATATATCATACAAATCAGACGAATGGTATATTCTGGAGGAAAAATTATGTATGCATCTCAGGTGAAAGCTGCTAGTATCTATAAACTAGCTGCATAATGACTAGTCACTTGGGCAGATACAATCTCTAAAGACAATTCGATGCTCAAGCTGTTTTTGATTTACTATATCTGTGTCCAAAGACCCACAAGTTCAGAACTATGGGAAGGTGTCAAAGAAAGTCAGAATGCCTTTGTCAAAAGGAGACAGCATTTTCCATGGAAGTAAATTTGGAGACAGAATAGATCTGCATAGAACATTTCCTTCTGATGGCCTTTTTATTTTCTTTCTGCTAATTTGCAGAGGCCCTCTGCTCTGTGATTTGAATGATTTGTAAACCTCTTTAGCCACCAAGGAAATAAAAAAAAAAAAAAAACACAGGTGTCTACTCACTGTTTCTTAAACATGTACATGCAGGCAGAACGCACCATAACTTTACCAATTTCGTTTAGAAATCCTTGGGTTATCGGATTTTTTTCATTTTTTCATAGTTGCAGATATGTTGTTTTGGTTTCATTGAGAATAGCTGGAAATAGTGGAATTTCCTCCTTCACTGAGAGCATTTCAAAAAGTTGCCTAAGAAAGCTAATTACACTAAATATTGATATTAGGAAATAGTGTACAAAGGCTCAGGTAAACATTTTCAGCCATGAGTGCTTGATGTTAGCGCTTGACTTTTGGGAGAGAGCCATGCTGCCTGTATTTCAGCTCTCTACACCTGAAACTCATCCTTGTATGTGACTACAGGTATTTCATGCCAGTCCTCATGTAGCAGTAAACAGGACATAAAGCAGCATGGAAATGTCCACAAGTGTAGAATATTCAGGAATATAGTGCAGGGGTGGGAGTATCTAGAAAATTAGAGATCACATTTCAGGTTACTAGTATCACCAAAATGAATTCCGGAAAGAAAAGTTTCTCTTCTTATCTTTTATAAACTACATAAGATATAACCCTATTTCCTCTCATTTGGTCTATCTTTGTGGTCAGCTGTAGGAACTTTGCACTTTTTATAAGTACAGTTTTACAAATAAGCATTTTCATATTTTTGCATATTACATAGACTGATAGTTTAAAACAAAAATAATTCGCAAAATATTTTCCCAGTTTATAATTATAGCTTCTTGCCATTTAATCTTTGCAAAACCCCTATGATATATATAAGACAGTTAAAATGACCCCTGTTTTAATGAGAAAGCTAAGGCCTGGAGAAGTGTTCACTAGCTCAAGTTTTCAAACCTAATAGGAATTGAAGCAATGGGTAAAATTCACTTGATGGTTCTGATTCAATTCCAGGGCATAGTAGAGAAAGTTGGGCTCTAAATTTGTATCAATTTTGCTAGGAACCTTAATCTACCATTGACTAATTGAAAGTATAGGCTCTTTCTCTGAAACTCATAATTATCAACTAATGAATGGGAGTTAAAAAATATTTGTTTCACAGAGTTATGGAATAGACTCGATCCCCTAATGGAGGCAAATCACAAAATATGTATTCAACTACCAATAACCACCATCATCATCGTAGTCACCATTGTCACCATCATCACTCCGTCACCATCATCATCATCGTCACTGATGTCCAGTGACCTACCAAATACCATTCCTTTCATTCTTGCTGGATGGAACTAGTCTTTCTTATTAACCCCAAAGCCCCAGGGTAACACAATGTTGTAGCTTTTTGTTTGTATTCCCCAGCATTTAGCACAGTGTATAGCAGTTCTCAGTATTTAAGAAAGAACAAATAAATCTCAAAACACGTGATCTGATGAAGTAGTGAGTATATTGTGCGTGTTCTTCTCTTTCTAAAATAATGTTAAAGCGTAATTAAATTTTTTAGTCATTGAATAATCATAACTTATCCTGTTCTGCCTTTTTTAGAGTTTGTAATTGGCTTCAATTGACTGAGTCTTATGAATAAATATCTCTGAGGTTTAAATGATCTTATGTCATAGCTAACTTACTTCTGTGAATTACTGTTTAAAGATAAATCTCTAGGCATTTTTCATTCAGCTTATGACCTTGAAGATTTGTCATCTTAATTGGAATTTTCCCATTTAGTATTTCATCACAAACACAAGTACTCAAATCTAAAGTTATTCAAATGTAAATAGCCACCCTTGCTTTCAATTTTCCACTAAAATCCCTCAGATTGGCCTTCTTTGTCTTTCTCCACTAAATGCTACACAGTTCAATCCAGATAACTTTTAATCACATCAAAACATTTATGTTATCTCTTCCCAATTCAATAAATTATTCTTTAAAGATTTTTCTCCTCAAAATTCAACGCTTTCCAAAATGGTTTTTGAGCACCTGTAATATTCCCGACATATGCTAGATGCTGGGAATACAGAGACAAATAAGACATGGGCCAAACATCAAGGAACTAATAATGTGAAGTAATAAATATATGATCACAACCAAATTTAGGCATGTCAAGATAAGAGATTAGAGAAGAGACAGTTCATCCAGAGGTTTGGGTTAGGGGAAAGTTGGGGATTGTAGCCCATGGGAAAAGAACCAAAGTTAAGTCTTTCCAGAGGCTACATTCTGGATTAGTAAACTTGAGGATAAATAAGAGTAAGTCATACAAAGAAGGAGAAAAAGGACTTTTCAGGCAAAGAACATAGGCCCGTAGGCAAGGGAGAGAACCTGATGCATTGTGGTTTCCAGCAGTAGTTCAAAGTGGCTGAGAAAGAATTCAAGGATGGGGGAGATCTGATATCACTTGACAGAGTCACTATTTTGTCCTAAAAAGTACATAGAGGTACTGAATGAGATTTCAACAACAACAAAAATATTATGGACAGATTCATGTTGGAGAACGATGACTCCCAAAACCAGTGTTGAGAACAGACTGGAGAAGAGCATTAATCAAAAGCGAGAGCAGGAAGAAAGCCAGTCAGAGCACAGAGTAAGAATGAGACTGGTTGTAGTATATATTGAAGAATAAGATTGACAAGACTTCCTAGATGGTTGGATTGGTAAGGGAGGGAAAAGAGGTATAATGGCAGTGCCTAGGTTTCCAGCTGGAGCACTTGGGTGGGGATTAACATTCACTCACTTAGAAAATGGTAAGAACAGGTATAGAGGGAAATACATATTTACTTTTGGTCATCCCAACTTGATTGCACCTGTAAAACATTCAGGTAGGACTATGTGGGATACCTGAATGTGTCTGAGATCTGAGATGTAGAATCATCAATACAATATTTAACATGCATAGGTAAGTGATTCTGAGCTTGAACACTCTTCCATATACCAAAGATTCCTGTAAACACTTCAAGAAAGACAGTAATTCTTAGGGATGAGATGAGGCATAGTCCAGCCACCTCTGTATGGACTAAATAGAAACATAATGGTGTACTGGAACCAATTCATCTGGCTTGCAAGATCTGATTGTTAAATTTTCAGAAATTATACAAGCTGTTCTTTAAACACAGTCATTATTAAAAGTAAATGTTACGAATTTACAGTAAAACAAAGACAATAAATCTTTAAAACTGATCACTTCCTAATTAATTCATTATAATGCATAATTTAGGCTCAATCATAGCTATATGTAGAAAATATTATATGCTGCAGTAAATGTTTATATATCTTCCCAACTCTAAATTCAGTGACACATGGGTGGTCTGAAACTGCCCTTGGTGGGAATATTTAACCATAGAAATCAGCAAATGCTATAAATCAGAGTGCTTTTTTTCTTTATGTAGAGATAGTTGTCATTTGCCAGGAAAACCAATGGAGACTGGTTAGATAGTATGTTGGTTTGAAACTGTTCTGTACCCCCAGAAAAGCCAAGTTCTTTAATCCTCATCCAATATTTCTGGGTAGGATCTTTTTTATTGTTTCTCTGGAGATGGTTTTTGTTTTGCTCATCTACAGACATATACCCGTCTTAGTTGGTGCCTTATACATTCCTAGTTTATAACTTCAGTTGACCTGAAATCTGCCTTATAATTCCTATGAATTCCAAGGAAGTGCTCTAATAAATTTCCCAATAGTCATTTCAAGACAGTTATATTTACTTTAAATTTTGACTTGAGATGAGATGATCTGGTTTCATTTGATTGAGGTCTTCATATTTTATATGACCTATTCCTTGAAGGAAGTAGATCTTGTCAGGCAATGGGTGGTAATGCTTATAGAAAACTCCAACTTACATTGCTGACTTGACTGAGTTTGGGATGACCTGGCATGAAGCCAGCCTTGACAGTCAGCAGTGCAGAAACACCTTCACATGTCACAGAAAATTTTAGAGAAGATAATATTTGTCATATTTCAGGAGATACAGCCTTACACTCCGATTTATTTTATTATCACTTTGTAATCTTTGCTTTAGTTTTGCTTGAATAATCTGAACTCACTGAGGTAAACCCGGATTTTCCCCTTTATCCTTACAAGCAAGATCTGATTCTTCCTTTCCCATCCTTAAAAATATTGTCAGAAAAATCACCCAGAACTGGAAAATAAAGCAAAAAAGGTGGGTAGCATCATCCTTCAATGTCAGAAGCAAAGGTCATCCATGGATTATCTAGGAGTATGAACTCCATGTATTTCACTGTTTACTTTAGATTAAAGTTCCCAAACATCATGAAGCTACTTGTGTACTTATAAATATTTGCCCAGTAGAGATGTAAATAATTTTTAATGAAATAGATAATCCTCAAGATATGTGGCCCTACAAGACATTAGTAAGTTTTGTTTTCAATCCAGCAATCTTATCCTACAATAAATATCTGCCTCTGTTTCAGCCAACCAACTTCTCCTGATGAATTCAATTTTATCTTTGTTGAAGTGCAAAGCTTGCAGTCTGCTCTTCAGAATTCAGACTTGCCAGTCCCCGTGGTCACATGAGCCAATTCCACTAATAAATCTCTTAACATTTATCTCCTCTTGGTTCTGTTTCTCTGGGGAATCCTAACATAATACCCTAACTTCTAAAATATTCTTTGAACCAGTTACATCTTACCGATTCAGCACTGAGGATTTAGTTGCAATTTCAAAATGATAAGAAAGGATCCATATGTAGGTACTATAAATGTGGGAGGAAGAGACATTTGGGAAGTTAGCATGTTTGTTACATGTCCTTAAGAAACCAAGGGCCTATCTTCGGCATTTGTTGAAAATATAGACTAATAAACCTTAAACCAAACTGACCTCATCAATATCTCTGTGGGTAGAGGCCAAAAGTGCTTATGTTTACTTTCTTACATATACTAAAATTTCACAAACTCTGTAGGTAAAACTGGAAAGAAAAAGCTTTTACTTTTTAGAACTAGAAGATATCTGTTGCCTCACTTCACTGATAAAGGCCTGAAACCACAGAGGGGTTCTGTGATTTAACGAAAGTCACAAAGCACCTTGAGTGACAAAGTAGCAGCTAGACCCTGGATCCTTTGCCTCCCACTCCTCTGCCTTTTATTCGCTTTTGAAATCATCTCTTGAAATCAAAACAAAGAATGGTGCCTTTTAGAAGCAGACCATTTATTGTAGGTCTGTTTCATCTCCACAGTAGATCCTTATTTATCATTAATTATTGGAGTTTCAATAACGGACTGGAAGCCACTCTGCGCCATTATATTCCCATACCAACTGTGAGATTCGGAAGTGCTTATTCCTCAAGATGTCTTCGTCAAGTAATAATCACATGTGCTCCCTTCTCTCTGTGTTCAATGCTGTTTCTCTAATTCTTGATTAATGGGGAGCATACTGAATTGCCCTCCACATAGAACACGAGTTAATATTCAACCAATCTCAGATTTCTGTTTCTGCCATTGAATTGACTGTTAAAAGAAGTTAAAGGGCCTGCTTTGATCCTGAAAGCATGTTATTAAAACTTCTGCCAATTGGCACAAACTTGAAAGTTTTGCTTCTCAGCGTGAAACCATAGAAAAGTTTAGTCAGTTCAACTTGGCTTCATTTTTAGCTCAGGGGAGATTTTCTCCTTTCAAAGACTCCCCAAAAGGAAGAATTAGTAAGATGCCAAGGAAGAGAAAATTCAGGTCTGAAATGAAAATGGACAAAAATATCAATAGATATGAAAGAGATTTAAGGCCTGCCTTGACATATAGCTGAGCACTCAAACCCTAAGCCTGACTTCCCCAAAGAGAGCAGTATTTTTGCACATAACCAGGTCTAAGTCTTAGAACCATCTCAACCCACTTCCTTCCTTTTTGTTCCTTCTCCTTTCATGTGGTGAGGAAACCAAATACAAGTCTTATTTCCATTGATTTTTATATCCATTCAGAAGAACATCATCCCATTACACCACCCTGCAGGGCTGCCCTCTGAGATGAAAAAAAAACACATCTCAATTGCCAGTGGGTCTTGAGACTCTGTGTTAATTCTGAGAAGGATTATAGATTTGCATGAAACTTACAGACTTGGTTTAGGGCTCTTTATTATGTTTTCATAGTCCCTCTTCCATGACAGGTTGAATTTAAAAAAAATTTTTTTTTAATAATTCACACTTGTAGAAACTGGAAAGCTTTCTAAACTATAGTAAATAAACAGAAAAAATCAGTATGAAAATGGAATCATTAATTCCTTTCCAGAGTGCTTCCTCCATGAAAATCAGAGATGCATTTTAATAGATTCACAAAAATGTGAAGATTCCAGTGAAATGACAAGTGTTATGATAATATTATGATTGGGGTTGTGCATGGTTCTATTTTTTTTCTAGTTTACTCTAAAATAATTATAAACTCTCAAAATAATGTTAACGATCTTACTGAAAAGGCGGTGCCTTTCCCCGAAAGTGCTTTCTGTGCATATTAATTCAATCACTATTATTCATCCATTATAGCTAACCTGTTGTCAAATCCTCTTGACTCAACCTTTTAATGTCTCAAATTTGCTCCCTTTCTCTTAGGTTTCATTATACCATCATGCACTAACAAATATGCTAGAACTGTAACAGCCCTCTCCTAGTTAATGCCCTTTATTTTGAATCTCTGTCTTCACCATCACAACTTCCACACAACTGTCATATGAAAATAGTTAAAATATTGGGTAGAAAGATCAATGTCCCCCCCTCTATCAATGCCACCCCAGAATGCTTCAAGGTTTGTATCATATAACCTTGTCATAGCTAACTTTCTCTTCTGTCTCATTCTACTTTTTTGCTTAAATCTTTCCTGAATGGGCATCTTTGTGCTTCCTGCTTTGCTCAATGCTTTGGTTCAAACTCTTGGCCTAAAACCTTTAGTTTTCTTATCAACTATACAAAGTCAGCATTAGTCTAAAAGGTCAAGACTCTATGAACCTTTCCTTTGATATTTCTCACCTATTTCTCTCTTCTTTGAACTCCAATTTCAGTGATAATAAATGTTCCCATTTAATGTTGTATTTTCTTTGTATTTATGACATTTGTTTTTGTTGGATACTGATCACTAATACTTTACAAAAATTTTAGTACAAGAACATTGCCTGGGAACTTTCTGCTTTCAGTCATTGATTTATTCTTTCCACATTAAAAAATAACACCAGACAAAATATTGGAAACAACAAATTTCAGACATTAGAGAATAGACAGCCCAGGACTGCGATTCCTGAAAGAAGGAAAACAAATGAGGTGTGCTCTAAGAATACCCAGATTACTCTTTGGAGAAAGTCTGCAGCAGGCTGTGCAGGCTGCAGCACAGACAGGAGGAAGCCAGAGAGAGCCTGGCAGTATCCCTAAGTTGAGGGTACACAGTTGAGAATTGGGGGGCCAAAAGGGGTTGGAATAAATAGGCTAGAGTACCAGAGAGAAGTGAGCTACCTAGAGAGCTCACCCTGTGACAGAGTATTTAAGTTTGATTAGATGGAGATGTGTCTCCACCCATTCTACATGGGTCTTGATTAGTTTACCAGAATGCTATAGAAGAGAAGACATTCTAGAGAGAGAGCTCCTTTTAAGAATGAGGAGAGAGCTGCAGAACCATGACAGAAGGACAAGAGAACCAGAGTCCATCAGCCAGTGGCCTTTGGAGATGAAGAAGGAAAATGCCTCCCAGGGAGCTTCATGAAGCAAGAGGCCTGGAGAGAAAGCTACCAGATGCCGCCATGTGCCCTTCCAGCTGAGAAAGAAACACTCAACATCATCAGCCTTCTTGAACCAAGGCATCTTTCCCTGGATGCTTTAGGTTAGATATTTCTATAGACTTGTTTTGATTTGGACAATTTCACAGCCTTAGAACTGTAAACTAGCAACTTATTAAGTTCCCCTTTTCAAAAGCCATTCTGTTTCTGGTATACTGCATTCCAGCAGCTAGCAAACTAGAACAATTTTCTAAGTGGTCTAGGAAGGGCTCTGTGGAGAATTTTGACCCTCTCAGAGTTTCCCTGTTAGTCTGCAGCATCCAAGTTAATGGGAGATATGCAGAAAACGTGTCTAGCTCCCTTAGGATTCTCTCATTTTCAGGATCTACATTATTACATTTCTAGCTAGTGTGCTTATCAGAATAATTCAATCTCAGGCTATCAAAGAGGTAGTCTTTCCCCATTCAATTTCTACAAACTTTGCTACTTTTGCTGACATTACCACTGGATGAGGGACTTTGCCCTCAACTCCAAAGCAACTTAGCCCTCTCTAGTGACAAAGCTACTGGTTTTAACATCCAGCCCTAACACTATAGAAATGCATGGCTTTCAAGATGGGCTTGGGTTGGAGGATGAGGGTGGGAGCAGTCCCAGGGAAGGATATCATACACTTTCTTCTACTCTTCTTATTCAGCAGGATTTCATTAACAAACTCTTCTTTAGCTGATGTTTTCCTTCAGTCAATTTCCAGAGCCCCGATACGGTTTCTTTGAATTTTGCCCAGTTTCAATTCTCTTCTTGGCAAAGGACATTGCCAAACTCTTTATCTGGAAGTCACACCAATAAGACACATTATTAAGTGAGCCACTGCAATGGGTGATTTGGTCTTCATCCTTCCATGATCTTCTATGTGGTCTTTTAAAATATGTCTCAAACTTTCTACTGGAGGATGGAGAAGAGACACTTTTACTCTTTAACTCTTGCCTCATATTGGTCTAACATAATTCTACTGGACATTATTTTCTCCTGGGTGCACATGCATGAGTGTTGGCATGCTCTCATGGATGGGAAATGAGGCACATGTCTAAGGAGGAGTGTTTATGTACCTAGAGCTGGTCACCACAGCAATGGCCTGAATAAGAGGTGGGACCTAAAAGGTCTGAAGTACTGCACAAGAGGTTTCTAATGCCAAGCCTCTCATATAAATAAAATAGAGCAATTGTTTTAGTTTCCAAATTGACAAAACAAATGCCACGCGATGGATTGGCCTAAACAATAGGAATTTATTCACTCACAGTTTGAGGCTAGAAAAAGGCCACAACTTGAGAGTATGGCGATGGTTTCTTGACAAAGACTGCCATTCTGGGACTAGCTGCTGGTGCTCCTTGGTACTGAGCACCTCTGTCATGGTAACCACTCCTGGCCTCTCTGGGTTCTGTTGACTTCCAGTTTCTTCCTATGGCTTTCTCTTTCTCTGGTTGAATTTCATTCTGCTTTATAAACGACTCCAGTAATAGGATTAAGACCCATCCTGATTCATTAGGGCCACATCTTAACTGAAAGAACCTCATCAAAATGTCCTATTTAAAATAGTCTCATACCCACAGAAATGGATTAAGAACATGCTTTTCTAGGGTACGTTACCTCCAAACCACAGCACAGACTATTATTTGTCTATATATTACATTATACTATATAATATATATATACATATACAACACTACAACATTTGACAAAACCCAGTATCCTTTCTTGATAAAAAAAAAAACACTTTGAAAGATAGAAATAGAAGGAAACTTCCTCAACATGATAAAAGGCATATAGGAAAAATCCACAGGCAGCATTCTACTCAGTTGTAAAAAGACTGAAAGCTTTCCCTCTAAGATCTGGACAAGCTAAGGATACCCATGGTCACCACTGTCATTCAACATTGTGCTAGAAGTTCTAACTAGAGAATTTAAGCAAGAAAAAGAAATTAAAGGCAACCATATTGGAGAGAAAGAAGTAAAATTTACTATTTGCAGATGGCATGATCCTATATGCAGAAAGTCCTGAAAACTCTACCACAAAGGTACAAGAACTAACAAACAAGTTCAACAAAATGGTAGATTACAGGACCTACATGCAGAAATCAGTAGTGTTTTTATACACTAGCAATGATCTATTTGAGGAAGAAATCAAGAAAAAAATTCTGTTTACAAAAGCAACTAATCAAATATCTAAGAATAAATTTAACTAAGTATGTAAAAGACTTGTACACAGAAAAGCAAGAACAATGCTAAAAGAAGTCAAATAAGATGTAAAGAAATAGAAGGACATTCCATGTTCTTGGAGTGGAGGACTAAATATCATTAAGATATCAATTCTACAAAATTTGACTAACAAAGTCATCATAATCCCAATCAAAATTCCAATAGCTGACTTCCAAGAAATAGAAAAGCCAATCATCAAATTTATTTGGAAGGGTAAGGTGCCAAAAGCAACTTGGAAAAGAATAACAAATTTTGAGGACTCACCCTTCCTGACTTTGCATATTACAAAGCTACAGTGTAAAAACAGCATGGTACTGGCATAAAAATAGATGTACTGACCAAAGGAATTTGATTCAGAGTTTAGAAGTAGACTCTCATGTCTATGGCCAATGGATATTTGACAAGGCTGCCTAGTCTACTCAACTGGGAAATAATCGTCTCTTCAACAAATAGTACTGGGAGAACTGATTATCTATATACAAAAGACTAAAAGAGAACTCTTACCTCATGCCTTAAACAAAAGTTAACTCCAAATATTTAACAAAGGATTATGACAACTGAGCCACTATATAGATATTTCTTTTTAGTTTCTAGTGTATTAGAACAGTTAGAAGGAAATACCTGAAATTGTAGAACTGTAACCCTTACAATATTTTGAAATTTTCTCTATAACTTCTTGTTAAACTTTACTTTGAAATTTATTACTTTTCGGTATATATGTTATATTTCTCTCTCTCTCTCTCTTTTTTTTTTGGCATGGGCACACTCTGGGAGTCAAACCCAGGTCTTTGGCATGGCAGGTGAGAATTCTGCCACTAAGCCACTGTTGCACTGCCCTATATTTCGAAATTAAAAATGTTAAAAAATAGACCAAAGACCAAAATGTAAGAATCAGGAGTATAAGACTTCTAGAAGAAAATGTAGGGAAGCATCTTCAAGATCTTCTGGTAGGCAATGGTTTCTCAGACTTTACACCCAAAGCACAAGCAACAACAACAAAATAGATAAACGGTACCGCCTCAAAATTAAAAACTTTTGTGCTTTGAAGGACTTTCATCAAGAACAGCGAAAAGGCAGCCTACTCATTGGGAGACAATATTTGGAAACCATATATCTGGTAAGAGTTTAATATTCAGGATATATAAAGAAATCTCCAAACCCAATTAAAATGATAAAGAAAAAAAAAAAAGAAAGAAATTTAAAAATGGGCCAAAGACTCGAATATACACTTTCCCCAAGAGAAAATACAAAAGGCTAAATAGCACATGGAAAGATGCCCAACATCACTATTAGGGAATTGCAAATCACAGCCACAATGAGTTATCAGTTCACATCTGCAGGAATGGCCCTTTCGTAAGACAGAAAGCTACAAGTGCTGACTCAGAGAAAGAGGAACACTCATTCACTGCTAATTCCACTGCTGGGAATTAAAATGGTTTAGCCACAGTGAAAGACAGTTCCTCAGAAGCTAAGTACAGAATTGCCATGTGATCCAGCAATTCTGCTACTAAGCATATGCCCAGAAAAACAGAAAGCAGGGACTCAGACTGCACACTGATGGTCATAGCAGCATTACAATTGCCAAAAGATGGAAGTGACCCAAGTGTCCATCAACTGATGAATAGATATACAAAATGTTAATATTATTCAGCTGTAAGAAGAAATGAAGTCCTGCTGCATGTGACAGCATGGAGGAATCTAGAGGATAATATGTTAAGTGAAATAAACCAGAAAAAGATAAAGATCATATGATCTCTATGATATAAACTAATTATAATGAGCAAATTCATAGAGTTAGAATCTAAAATATAAGTTACCAGGGAATAGAATGGGGATAGAGTGAGGAATAGATGCTAAAGTTGTGCAGAATTTCTAACTACATTGATTGCAAGTGTTTGGAAAGGGATGGTGGAGATCATGGCACACAGTAATTAACAGAGCTGAAATATTTTGTGACTGTAGTTGAAAGGGGAAGCTTTGGGTCAGGTATGTTACTAGGAGGAAAGTTAGAAGATAAAACATAGGATTGTGCAGTAGTGAACCCTATTATGGATGAGGACTGTGGCAAACAGAAGAAATATAAGAATGTTCTTTCATGAATTATAACAAATGTACTTCGCTTAATACAAGGCATTAGGTATTACACCTAATGCAAACTATGTCCTATATTTAATAGTACAATTATAATATTCTTTCATCAGTTGTAACAAAAGTACCACACCAATACGAAGTGTTAATAGGAGGATAACGGGACACTGTATTTTTACATGGCTTTGATGTAAACCTACAACTTTTTAATTTAAAAAAGTAACCAAAAAAACCATTGTCAAGTGAAAGAACCCAGACACAAAGAACTACATATTGTATTGTTCCATTTAAATAAAGCAGAAATAGAAATAAATCCATAGAGACAGCATTAGATTAGTATTTATATGGGGCCAGGTAAGGATAGGGGGATTGAGAAGTGACTGCTAAGGAGCATGGAGTTTTTCTTTTTGGCGTCATGACTGTGTTCTAAAATTGATTGTGGTGATGAAGGCGTAACTCTGTGATTATATGAAAAGCCACTGATTGTAAACTTTGGATGGATGGTATGAACATGAATATATCTCAAAACTGCTTTAAAAATGTATGGAAGTAAAATTAATCAAAAAGAACCACAATTCTTCTGAAGGAAAAAACAAGTTGGGGATACTATTCTAATGGGCATAAAGATGTAACAATTAAGCCATTGGAGAATTGGTACAGAGATAGATGAGTTTTAAAACAGAACAAAATAAAGAGCCCCAAAGCAGACTTTTATATACATATATATATAATTTATTATATAATTTATTTACAATAGAACTATCATTGCAGGCCAGTTGGAAGAATGTGGTCTTTTCAATAAATGACCTGAGATGATAGCTTTTCCATATGTAAGTAACTGAAATAAGATCTTATCACATAACAAACAATTAGATTACAAGTGAATTAGAGACATAAATATTCAAGGAAAAATTTTTTAAATGATTAATTGCATCACCTTTTCAAGTAAGTGAGGCTCTTTTATTTGTAGTTGCATATTCATATATTTAAAGCAAATCTATCTAAAATCTGTCCTAGGGATGATATGATTCACACATTCCCACCAGTTATGTAATGCCCTAGGAAGCAGCTTTTCCAAAGTTGGAAAAATCTCAGACAGTACTTTCAGACAAAGAAAGCATTTATTAGAGGTGCATTTGACTTTCTTTCTTTAAAAAATAGCTACTCAAATTAGGTTCATAGACATATAATTCCTTATACGCTTGTTAAAACATGTATAGCCTACAGCTATGACATGGGAATCAGCATCTAAAGCGATGTACAAAAACACGTTACAGAGGCTACATGTAGATATCTGAATTGCTGACAATTATGCCAAACTATTAAACTGAAATATGCACTAAACTCAATTTTGCATTCATATGAATAAGGAGCCCATCTTTATATATACACGTGTGAAAACACAATGAAGCAAATTGTGCTTACTTTCTATGACTTAATTTCACCTAAGAAGGTGAATATAAAGTAAACTTCCCCTGTCACCATCATCCAATAAATGAGTACATTGGTTGTTGGGTTTTATTAGAGTGAATGCATGACACACACACCCTTTTCCTATAAATTTAAATATTTCACTTTCACAACTTTCTGAAAAATAAAAATCTAATTTACTTCGCTTGACTTTAATACTGCCTCTTGACATCTGCAGTGTCAAAATTCAGCTGGTATAACGGGAAGACTTTTAGACCTGGGTAGAGTAAAGGATTACAAATGCCTTGCCTGAGAGTTGCAACTGTTCCTCCTTTTCTTTTCCTTCATATTATCGTGGCAGCTGAGTCCAGATATGGCCTCAAATCCTTCTGAACATGGCACTTCAGTGTGCCCCTACTGATCCATAAGGGTTAGCATTCAAGATAAGATGTATTTGCCATTCCTGAAGTTTTGCTATCAAATTTGGCACTGCAACCTTGGGCAAGCATCACTTTTTTTCAGAGAACAATGTACCGAATCATATCTAGTTACATCTACTTGTAAATACGACATGAAACTAATTGCAAAGAACATACCAATCTGCTATACAATAGTTGATCAATAAATGGTTGTTGAATGAATCCTTAGAAGCATGGATACTGGGATTTAAAAAAAAAATTTTAACTTTAACTTGACTTGAGAATATCATAATTTTAGTATTTCTCTTTGAAGCATGATTTTTAAAGACAAAACACAAAACAAAAGCAAAGTATATTTTCTCCCTCTTTTAACCAAGTAATTAGCTGTTTATCTGAAATTCTTAAGATACATAAACATACACACACACACACACTTAAATCCTGTTAAGGACTTTTTAAAAAATCCAGATATGCAAAATTGGGCTATTAAGAAGTTTCATCTTCTTTCCCAGGATTCTGGTAGTTTTCTTCTTACATTAATCCCCGGGTTCTATAATTTAGCACACCTATGTTTACAGCCAAAACTAACTGCATCTCCCCTACCAAATTAAAATGAGAGGAAAGAAATATAGATGTTTTGGAAACGTTGTCAATTTAGAGAACCCTATTAGCCTTGGAAGAAGAATGAGGTGAAAAGATTTCAAATAAAAACAGAGGGAAGAAGAAAAACAAGGAAATTCCTTTACTGATGATAACCTAAAAGTCCAAGTTCCTTAATAAGGGGCATATCTAAACTTATCTATCTAGCTATCTATGGATATAACTATGACAAACTCTATTTTGTTAATGGATGTTGGGTCTGACTTCCCTTTGACTTTGTTATCACATACTTTCTATGCAGTATTTATAGCCAGGACTTATCCTTTGAATTACCTATGTCATTAAAGTATTTAAAGAAAAAAGGGCAAGACAGATCATAGAAATTTAACATGATGCTTAAATATTATATTGCCAGGACTAAAAGAATCATACAAAGATTAATTTTTTCAAAAGTGTTATTTGATTTGTAAAATACTGTTTTTTGCCTAGTTACAGGAAAATGGAGAATTTTTTTAAAAATACCAAGCCTTAGCTTTAGTTCCTTTACCTGCCAGCCAAATCTCTTTTATTCTCACACAAAAGCATAAATGAAGATCCTTTGTTTAGTGTAGTGCCCTGAACAGGTAAAGGTAGGAACTATATAATAAGAACCAAGTTTTAGCAGTAAAATTGGGGAAAACACAAAAACAGAGTTTAAGAAAGAAAAAGGCCTTCACAGCCTGAATTCATACCTATAATATGTTTCCCTTTGATTTATCTTCACGCAAGGATTAAGAAGGAATGTATAATGGAAGAAGCCAAGTTCCCTCTTAACTGAGAAGCTTTAGAAACCAGAAGAAAGTAAAGATCAGTGTTAAGAATTTTGGCACTTTGTAAAAACTCTTTTCTAAAAATCCAGTCTTCCATGACTCCCAAATATGGTGTTTTGCAGGACCTCAAAACATTGGCACAAATGGAAGAAGGCCTCTTCAGAGAAACACTTGCTCTCTGGTTGACCAACTAATCTAGTATTGGTGGGTGTACTAAAGTAGTCACCAGCTTTTTGAGGGGATTCATAAAGCAGAGCTGTTAAATAATGCACTGTCCAAATCCGCCACCCCATGGACAGGTGTAGGGGTGATGATAACACTGCTATTTTTCAAAGAATCTGAGATTTGTGTGTTTCCTGTGTAGCTTCTGACTTCACAGCAAAAAGCCATCCCTTCATTTCCTCCTCTTCCTCAGTCCAGCTGCATACCAAGAATGGGGTGGTGATAGCTCCTGCTTGGTCAAGTATCAGCCACAATAGAAATGGGGGTGGTGACGTGGGGAGCAGAAAAGTCAGAGAAAGTGTGTGTGTGCCCATGAGAGAGAGTGACAGAGAAGCAGGCATACGGCAAAGGAAGGGTTAAAGAGCTGGAGAAATCTTTGAAATCCTAATTTTAACAAGTCTTTTATTCTTAGCTGGGCTCTAATTGGATAAAAAGTAAAACAACACGCTCTCTTTTGTTTTTATATCTAGGTCCTGCTTTGTACTTTTGTAAATACTTGAACACACTGAGGATGGAGCGAATGCACCGAATTTCAACATCATTATTCGAAGACTCAGTCCCCTCCAGCTAGAAGGCTGGAGCCTTACTGTCCCTGATGCAGCTGCCAGCCTCTGGAACCTTACAGTGCCATCTTACCCCACGGCACAGGCTGACAGGGCCGCTTAGAAGGTGTCTGGCTGGAGACTGAGACGAATGGAATGTGACATTTGCTCATTCTTGCTGCTCAACTCTGAAAGCGTTCCCTTGTGTCCTTTTTCCTCACCTGACAGAGGAAATTCCTTCCAAGGATTCAAGCACACCCTCAACTATGACTTGCTGGTACCTTCTTCACCCTCTAGTGTTCTGCCACATGTAGGAGGGTGTTCAGACCTCCCTGTCATCTTCTCTGACAGAGCTCAGAGCCAAACCCTGGAGAATCCTGCTTTCTCCCGGATATTAGTCTTCTCCCTTTATTTTCCTGTCTTGTTTTTCTCTGAGGCCCACTAGCAAACTCAACTTAATTTTTCTGAAATTGTTGTTGCTGTTGATATTTGTCATTAAGATCATCATTTTGCAAGTCTAAGGTACTTTATTTGATTAGTTTAAGAACTTTGTGGTTCTAATTATTATTCTTAATAATAACTAAGCTGTTATTATTGCCCTTTTATGGATTAGAAAACCAAAACATCAAACAGTCAGGTGACTTACGCAAATCACAACAAATGGTTTATAAGATGAGATTGCAAGTGAACGGATGAATGAATAAACAACTTGCCCAAAGCGGTGGAGACATAAATAGAAGTTGGCATTCATAGCACCTAGCCTAGTCATCTCCCTCATCCACAGAATTAAAATATCAGCCCCTGTGTGCTGTGTACAGCTCCTCAAGGGACTATGCAACTGAGGCAAAAAAGGAATTTGTATAACAGTGTTAAGTTTATGAAATATTTAACAGTATATCCTTTTATCATTAAATAGCACTTTCTTGACAAGGTATTAGCTCCATTTTACAAATAGGAAACTGAAGCCCAACGAGAGTTAGTGACTTGCATAAGTATACACAGCTAAGTTACAGTAGAGCAGAAATTAGAACGCAGATGTGTTTATAGGTCTAGTGTTTTTTTGGCAAATGAGATTAAAGCTCAGGTGTTCTCAGCCCACTCACCGCCAATACTTGTTTTGTAGTTAGTAACTGAAATTCTTAAAATGACTTTGAACTCTTTGCAAAAGTGAGACGTACACACTTTTACCACAATAGTAATATTGATTCCCTTTACTCTTCTGTGTCCCCATCCTACAGACATTGTTGCTGGATCAGCCAGTTCAAAGAACTTGGCATTAAAATGTAAAATCTAATTGCTAGCAAGACTCCAAATCTCCCTGGGATATAGATCTAGTCATAATACTGAAGTCTGCTAGAAACGTGACACTAATGACAAGTGGGGACTTTATAGCTACCACTTTCCTTTGCTGACATTACAAATGTAAAACCTCTCATTTCCCCGAAAGTTCATCGACTTGATCTATGCTGCTGAGACTACATATTTAGTTCCTTTCTGGCGCAGGAAAGATTCTGGCTGAGACTTGTGGACCCATTAGCTTGTGCAGGAAGAAGCTATTCCAGGACAGATAAGCCATTCTTAATCTCCACACCATTGACCCTAGCCCACTCCCTATACTCTGGCTCAGCATGCACTTGCTGTCAAAGTCCCAGGGCACTCTCTGGGCAAGTGGGTCACTAATTACACCATCAAGAGTATAAGAGGATGGGGTGGGGGCGGGGGTGCAAGGGTAGTTCAATGGTAGAATTCTCACCTGCCATGCGGGAAAACCAGGTTCAATTCCTGGACCATGCACTTCCCAAAACAAGCAAGCAAAGAAAGGAAACAAACAAAACAAACAATAAAAATTCAACAAATGGTGCTGCAATAAGAAAACACTCATACGGAAAATGAATGAAATCTGAAAAAAGAGTATAAGAAGATGAACAAACCATTAAAAACAAAAGGAAACTAGATTGGAACATAGTTATTATTTATGCTAGAAACTGGAATTCCCACCTCTTGAAGAGGTGGGAATAAATGATACTATGGAAAGAAATGGCCACAACTCATTAAAACATAAGCAACTGGGGCAAAACACCAATGAGAACTAAATCAGATTAATTGTCCATCGTCCTTGCAAAAACACTATTGAGGAAATAGTTATACAAAGTAAGAAGGAAGATTAAAAACAAAAGCCGAGGGCCCTTCTTTTGTTTTTTAATTATTTTTATTGATAAATCTTCATACACATACATTCCATACATGGTGTACAGTCAACGACTCACAACATCATCACAACATATCAAATACAAATTTGATAATTAGCTTTCCCATTTCTGCAAAGAAGACTGTTGGGATTTTAAAAAAATACTTTATTGACAAATCTTCACAAACATACATTCCATACCTAGGGTACAATCAATGGCTCACAACACATCACATCATTGTGCATTCATCACCATGAACATCTTCTAGAACATCTGCATCACTCCAGAAAAAGAAATTAAGAGGAAAAAAAAAAAACCACACATACCATATGGCCCTCTCATCAACCACCAGCATTTCCACCTACCCAATTTATTTTACCCCTTGTCCTCCCCGCCCCACTCTTTATCCATTCCCTATCCACATTCTTTTACTCATCTGTCCATACTCTTGATAAAAGGAGAAACAGACACAAGGTTTTCGCAATCCCACAGTCACATTGTAAATTTATATCTTTATTCAATCATCTTCAAGAATCAAGGCTATTGGAACACAGCTCAACAGTTTCAGGTTCCTCAGAGGGTGCTCTCCTTTTTCCCTTCCCCTGCTAGTCCAATGATGAGCTATCTAAGCTTGAAGACCCAGTGCAAATATCACTTCCTCTGCGAAGGCTTCTCCTTCTTCCAGAAAGAATTCTTTCTTTGCTACCATTCTCTTCCACTATGGGAAGAGACTACATCTGTATTCTTTACTAAAAGTAAGGGATAAAGCAGCGAAGTGTCAGGCATATGACAAGCGCTCAACAATTAAAACTGAGTTAATCATATCATTAAGTAATCTCCCCCTTTATGTTCTCACAACACCTAGTCCATACCACAGCAGAGACTTCTCACAGTTTTCTTTTGGTTTTTGTTGTGTTCCCTTCCCTGGATTGCCAACTCCTTGATGTAGGAACCAGGACTACGCATCTTGGTAGCCCAGCACCTACTGCAGCATTTTGTAAATAAGGCAAATTCTACAGATGTTTCTTGGTAGAATGAAAATAAATGACCTCCAAAGTAATTCAATTCTAGCACTATTATATTAAAAAATAAGCTTTTAAGGAACATGGTCCTTGAGAAATGTATAAGCTGGTAGAGAAGCAAGAATAATTAAATGATTAGAGACATTATGTAATATAGGCCACTGAAGTGTAATTAGGTATGGTAGTCAATGAGAAACAAAACTCAGACAGGTAACTATTTTAAATAAATTGGGCACAGTATGTGTCCCTAGAACTGAATTTTTGATGTGGAGTCTATTTCTTTAGGTCCCATCCATCTCACTCCCCAGTCTCTGTTCCGATTAAAAAAGCCAAGTACATTCCTGTTTCAAATTAGCTCTGAAGTCAGTGGGA
Source organism: Myrmecophaga tridactyla (assembly GCA_004026745.1). Classification (NCBI taxonomy): domain Eukaryota; kingdom Metazoa; phylum Chordata; class Mammalia; order Pilosa; family Myrmecophagidae; genus Myrmecophaga; species Myrmecophaga tridactyla. The sequence continues at coordinate 20,162 of PVIY010010595.1, read as the reverse complement.
GCTTTTTGCTACTGCAGAGGTCACTTGGCAAGCAGCCATCCAAATTAAGATGTGAGAGCTGCAACTCAGAACCAAGAGAAGCTAGCACTGTTGCCTCTGAAAATGGTACCAGTGATTAGTAAAAATTAAAGGAGTGCAAGTTTTTCAAGTCATCAGTAGTCTGTTTCTATATGTCCACCTTGCTGAGTTGGAGTAGTCCTACCTGTTATGAGGAATATGCCATTAAGTCAGATGTCCAGTGATAAACCTTCCCAAGCAACTTGGAAGGGCAGAACACTGGATGGGAAGAGGCGCTCTTTCAGAGAGGTCTGCTGTGGCCAGTAATTCCAGGGACTGAGTGGTTCCTGTTCTCAGAAGGAACAGTTTCCAAGCAGGTTTGATATTTGCACTCAAACCCTAAGTCACAGGTAGCCAACATGTCCTCACATACAGCAAAGTTACACATGATGTCTGTGGGATGCATAACAAGCCAAGGACTGAGACAGGGATGATGGTGTGGACATGGAAAATACAGGCTGCACACTGCATAATGCTTGGTTTAATGCTCTATGCTGTTGCCATCTTAAAGTTAATTTTTTGAAAAGGGGGCCCCATATTTTTATTTTGCACTGGGCACTGCAAATTGTGCAGCCAGTTGTGGATGGACAGAAAGGCAGATCATTTTTACTTTCTTCTGAAAACTGTTCAAACTCTTACACTGTAGGCAGAAGGTTAAAGGTACTGATAACAAAAGATGCTGAAACTAAAACATTGTGCTGTATTCAGGAAGGAAAGAAATCACAAATTCAGTTGCAAGGCACTTTCACACATAGCACCTACAGTCTCCTCCTGGAAAACTGCAGTTATCAGAACAGTTTGAGGTGGTTGCTTTTGGTTACTATTGTTGTTTAGTTCATTATTACACTCAGAAGAGCTAGATGCAAAATTGTCAAACCAAAAGTGTGTCTTTGGGTACATGACGGTACATGATGCCACCCTCTTCCTATATGCTGTTCTCCCTCTTCTGAAACCAACCCCCTATTCTCTCACTTTATCCAATTACCCCAGGGGTCCACCGCTCTCATGTTCTTTAATTACCCAAATCTAAGTGTGCCTTCAGTTAAGTCCCCGATAAATTATTTCACAGAGAATTGACGTATTAAATGAGTTAACACATATAAAGCACACAGAACAATATCTGGAATGTAGCCAGCATTCAATGTGTTAGCTGTTTTAATTGCCATTAGTATCAGTGTAGTTATTAAAATGTTCATCTTCTGAGGAATACATATATTCCTTAAAGTAAAGAAACTATGGAGTGGGTGGGCCACGGTGGCTCAGCAGGCAAGAATGCTTACCTGCCATGCCAGAGGACCCAGGTTCGATTCCCGGTGCCTGCCCATGTGAAAAAAAAAGAAACTATAGAGTAGCAGAAAGAGGAGGATGCTGGAAGTCAGGCAGGATTGCGTTTAGATCATGTATCAGTTAATTCATACCTAAGTATGAGTTTCTTCAACTGTATATACAAAGGAGGGTAACACCTACTTTGCAGAATATTTGTGACATTTAAATGAAGAATGGCAATCAAGCATATAACACAACATGTGACTCATGGTAGATGCTCAATTGAGGTGAGTTTCCATGAAGAACTGCTACCATCACAAAAAGCATTAGCAATTTTTCAGGGGTCAGAACTATTAACCACAAGGAAGATGGTCAGTAGAATATCAGAGCTCCATAGCCTCTGAACTCCAACTGCCCAGGCAACCCAGAAATATTAAAAAACAAGTAGAAGCAAACATAGTCCTCAGCATAATTTGCACTCACCAAAACTTTCCTGATGATATCAGAGACATTAGATCTAGTAAGGAAGTTTTAACTGTCAAGAAGCCATGAATTTCTCGAAGGGTTTGACATCTGATCATGCAATCTTTTGCCCAGAACTGTGTCTAAATTTCCTACCTGCCCCCATCAAATTCCTTCCATGTTTTGCTCCTTACAGGGAAAGAGGAGGATCACCTGCTATCATTTATGTCATTGTTTTCATTCTTATACTTCAAGGAAGATGAGTTGTAGTATTTAGTACTATTTCAAGTGTCTGACAAAATTAATTAGAAAGTACATGGACTGAATGACCTTGCTCTTAAACTATGAGCTCCTGGAAGGCCTAGAATATTCTCATACAGCCTTATATCTCTTTGGCCTTGCTTCTTGTGGATACTTCATAAATTGTTGTTGAATGATTGAAAAAAAGGCATCCAGAATGATAGCATCAGTCCATAGGCAAAAAAAAGTTAAAAAATTCTGAAAGGTTTGCCCATATGGAGTGAGGAGTTACATATTTCTCTAAAACTTTACAGTTTAAAGAAAGACCATGCTTTCCAGAGGGAATTCAGCCTCTAAGCTACTGCTACCCAAGTGATTGGTCAAAGGTGTGGTGGGTTAACACAAATTTAAGGACAGAGATCCATTCTTCTTTTACCCAAAGTTGTATCATTGCAGTGACAAATGAAAAATTACCAATTACTATCATTTGCTGCCTTTTAGTCAATTCTTAGTGTCCAAAAAAATTTTTAATGTCGACATGTAAATATTAAATATGGATATGTTTGTATGTATATATACACATAGGCAAAATTAAAAATGTATATATGTATGCATATAAACTTTGCATGAAAGAGAAAGAAAATATTTCTCTTATGAAACACTGACAGACCTGAGCTTCTCCTGACAGATCTAGAGCATCCTTACTTCTCCTTGGGGCCATTCCAGCCTCTTGGCTAAACATGCACTTATAAACTATTTTTGTACTGGCCTTGTTTCACAATATAAATTCAGATTGACCTTCAGGATTAACCAAGTAAACATCAAAACTTGTAGCTTGCTTTCATCTCAGCCTCTCTGTCACATGGGAAGGCACATGGCAACGAGTGTTGGCCTTCTCTCCTGGCTTCTTGGTTCCAACGGCTTTCCCCAGGGTGATTCCTTTCTGCATCTCCAAAGACCTGGCTGCACTGTGAGTGCTGAGATGAGGTATCCTGACCTGCTGAGCAATCTTCTGACCCCTCTCTTTTAATCTTCCAGCTAATTAAATTAAACCTCACTCACTGAGGAAGGCATTCCCCTTAGCTGACCACAAATGTAATCAGCCATAAATGAATTTCATATACTGATGATTTAAGTTCACAGAAACAGAATAACAGGACATCAACACCTGGCCAAATTGATACCTGAATCTAACTTTACCACATTACATAACTCATTCTATCAGGCCAACATCACCAAATAAAGATACTACAAGGAAAGAAAATTACAGACCAACTTTTCTTGTGAATACAGATGTAAGTATTCTCAACACAATACTTGCAAATCAAATCCAAAAGCACACTAAAAATAATTATACAGGGGGTGCAAGAGTAGTTCAGTGGTAGAATTCTCGCCTACCATGTGGGAGACCCTGGTTTGATTCCTGGTCCATGCACTTCCCCAAAAAACAAACAAACAAGCTAAACAAAATTCAACAAATTGTGCTGCAATAACAGGATACTCACATGGAAAACTAACGAAATGTGACCCCACCTTACAACATATAAAAAAAAAAAAAAGAATTATACAGTGTGATCAATTGGGATTTATCCCAGGTATGCAAGTGTTATTCAACATTAGGAAAAAATAATGTAATGTGTCATATTAGCAAATCAAAGGGAAAAAAGCCACATGATCATCTCAATTGATACAGAAAAGGCACTTGATAAAATCCAGCTTCCCTTCTTGATAAAAAACCCTTTGAAGAAAGGAATGGAAAGAAACTATCACAATATGATAAAGGGCACATATGAAAACCCCATAGCTAACTCAATGGTGAAAGAGTCAAAGCTTTCCCTCTAAGATTAGGAAGACAAGGATGCCCACTGTCACCACTGTTATTCACCATTGTAGTGGAAGTTCTAGCTAGAGCAATTAATCAAGAATAGAAATAAAAGTCATCCATATTGGAAAGGAAGAGATACAAATTTCCCTATTTGCAGATGACACTATCCAATATATAGAAAGTTCTGAAAAACTATAACAAAGCTACTAAAACTAATAAACAAATTCAGCAAAGTGGCAGGGTACAAGATTCATATACAGAAATCAATAGTGCTTCAGGGGAAATTAAGAAAAAAATTCCATAAAGGAACCAAGTATCTAGGAATAAATTTAACTAAGGACATAAAGGACTTAAATATAGAAAACTACAACATACTACTAAAAGAAAGACTTAAAGAATTGGAAGGATACTTGGTGCTCACAGATTAGAAGACTAAATATTGTATAATCGTTAATTCTACAAAAAAATGACTTACAAATTCAACACAATCCCAATCAAAATTCCAACAGACTATTTTTCAGAAATGGAAAAGCCAATCAAATTGATTTGGAAGGGTATTGAGGCCCTGAAAAACCAAAATCATCATGAAGATTCATACTTGCTTACCATAAAATGTATTACTTAACTGCAGTAGTCAAAGCAGCATGGTACTGGCATAAGGATAGATATACAGACCAATGGAATCAACTTGAGAGTTCAGAAATAAATTCTCACATTTATGGCCAATTGATATTTGACAAGGATACCAAATCCAATCAGTTGGGAAATAACAGTCTCTTCATTAAATGATGCTGGAAAATTGGATATCCATAAGTAAAAGAATGAAAGAGGATGCCCTATCTCACACCATAAACAAAAAATTAACTCAAACTGGATCAAAGACCTAAACATAAGAACTAGGACTATAAAATTCCTAGAAGCAAACATAGGGAAGAGTCTTCAGGATCATGTGACATTACACCCAAAGCACAATCAACAAAAGAAAAAATAGGTAAATGGGACCTCATTAAAATTAAAAATTTGTACAAAGGACTTTATCATGAAAGTGAAAAGACAACCTGGTCAACAGGAGAAAATAATCAGAAACCGCATATCCAATAAGGGTTTAAAATCCAAAATATAGAAAGAAGTCCTATAACTCAATAATATAAAAACAACTCAATCAAAAAAATGAGAAAAAGACTTGAAAGCACATTTCTCCAAAGAGGGTATGCAAATAGCTAAAAAGTACATGAAAAGGTGCTCATCATCATTAGCCAGTAGGGAAATGAAAATCAAAGCCATAATGGAATATAATTTCATACCTACTAGTATGGCTATTCTTAAGAAAAGAAGAAAATCACAAGTGTTGGAGAGAATGTGGAAAATAGGAACACTCATTCATTGCTGGTGGGAATGTAAAATGGTACAACTGCTGTGGGACACAGTTTGGGGTTCCTCAGAAAGTAAAGTACAGAATTACCATATGACCTAGAAATCCCTCTGCTGGGTATATACACAAAATAATTGAAAGCAGGGACTCAAACATATATTTGCATTCCAAAGTTCAGGGCAGTATTATTCATGATTGCCAAAAGATGGAAGCAACCCAAGTGCCCAACAACCAATGAACGAATAAATAAAATGTGGTATATACACACAATGGAATATTACTCAGCATTAAAAGGAATAAAGCTCTGATTCATTTGACAACCTGGATGAAATAATTAGAATAAGCAAATTTGCAGAGTCAGAATCTAAAATACAGGTTACCAGGAGCTGGGTTGGGAGCAGGGAATGGCGAGTACAGAATTTCTATTGGGGTTGATTATACAGTTTTGGTAATGGATGGTGGTAATGGTAGCACAACAATGGGAAAGTAATTAGCAGTACTTTGTGAATGTGATTAAAGGGGATATTTTAGGTAGTACATGTTACTAGAATAAAAATTAAAAGAAAATCATAAGACTGTATAACACAATAAACTCTATTGTAAATGATGGGCTACAGTCAAACTGTGTAATTATAAAAATGTTCTTTCATGAAGGGAAAGAAACCCTGAAAATAGCTAAAAACATCTTTAAAAAGAAGAACAAATTGGGAGGATTAACACTCCCTGACTTTAAAACCTATTATAAAGCCACAGTGGTCAAAACAGCAGGGTACCGGCACAAAGACAGAAGCATGACCAGTGGAATCGAGTTGAGAATGCAAAAATAGACCACCAAATCTATGGTCAGCTGATTTTTGACAAGGCCCCCAAATCCTCTGAACTGGGACAAAATAGAAGAACTGGATGTCAATAGTGAAGAGAACGAAAGAGGACCCCTATCTTACACGCTACACAAAAATTAACTCAAAGTGGATCAAGCACCTAAATATAAGAACTAGCACCATAAAGCTTTTAGAAGAAAATATAGGGAAACATCTTCAAGACCTAGTAATAGGAGGTAGCTGTCTAAGCTTTACACCCAAAGAACAAGGAACAAAAGAAAAAATAGATAAATGAAAACTCCTCAAAATCAAATGCTTCTGCACCTCTAAAAACTTTGTCAAAAAGGTGAAGAGGGAGCCAAATCAATGGGAGAAAATATTTGGAAATCACATATCGGACAAAGATTTGATTTCCTGTATGTACAAAGAAATCATACAACTCAACAACAAAAGAACAAACAATCCAAATATAAAATGGGCTAAAGATATGAATAAGTATTTTTCTGAAGAGCAAATTCAGATGGCTGAAAAGCACATGAAGAGATGCTCATTTTCACTGGCTATAAGGGAAATGCAGATCAAGACTACAATAAGATACCACCTCACACCCATAAGAATGGCTGCTATTAAACAAACAGATGGAGAAGATGTGCAGAAACTGGACACTTATGCACTGCTGGTGGGAATGTATAATGGTGCAGCCACTATGGAAGATTGTTCGGCAGTTCCTTAGGAAACTAAATATCGAGTTGCCCTATGACCCAGCAATAGCACTACTTGGTTTATACCCAGAAGAGCCGAAAGCAATGACACAAACAGACATTTGCACACCGATGTTCACAGCAGCATTATTCACAATCACCAAAAGATGGGAACAAACCAAATGCCCATCAACAGACGAGTGGATCAACAAAATGTGGTATATACATACGACAGAACATTATGCAGCAGTAAGACAAAATGATGTCCTGAAGCACATGACAAGATGGATGAGCCCTGAGGGCATAATGCTGAGTGAGGTTAGCCAGACACAAAAGGACAGATACCGTATGAGTCCACTTTTATGACCAGCATAAAGATATAATCAGAGGCTTATAATACAGAAGATAGGGGCTGTAGAGATATATAGAAGTTAGAGATGGGTGAACCGTTAGCTAATGAGGTTGAACTCCAATGTAAGGGAATAGATAGAAGCAAAGGTGATTCTCTAGTGGGTCTAGAAGTAATATTACCATATTGAAGATGAACATGATTGAAAGGGTTGTATAGACCTACATGCCCCACTGACACACTAGAAATATGAATGAGTTCTCATAAGAATTACTTCAAAGATATGATTCTTGTATAAAGAGTGTTTAAGTCCAGGGTACAGGGGAAAACTGCTATTGCATGCTATGAGCTATGCTCAAAAGGAAACCATCAGCACTACCACAGCAACAGCAGAGGTAAATAATGGGGTGAGGGACAAGAGTTAAGAGGAGGTTTAGATTTCTTATTTGGCGAGGATATGTTTATTGGGTTTCTTTCGCCTGGGAACAATGAAATTATCTAAAATTGAGAATGTTGATGGACTGTGGACTTTGGGCCCTCTACATGATACCCGATGAATGCAGGTGGCTGAAGGATGCACTGATGGATAAGTAGATTGGCGAACGATTGTGTATACTTATGGACAAAGGCTGTGCTGCTACAAAAAAGAACAATGTCGTGAGACATGCAATGATGTGAATGACATATGGGACATTTGGTGAGACAAAAAAGCCAGAAACAAAAGAACAATGATATGGTCACCTTTAGAAAATGCTTATAAGAAACCAGGGGAAAAGATTGTAAGCTTTTAGAGCAGACACTTTAAATCCGGAGCAGTTATTATTATTTCTGTTTTTTGAGAGGCTGTTATATATACATATATATAACCTGATATTGAGAGATAAGAACGAAGCCAAGCAGCTTAGGGTTAAAGTAATTCAGAAGGAAGACAGTGTCTATATTTTAGAACCACACATATTCTGGAGACCAATAGAATAAAGATTTATTTGATCTGGAACTGAAATTTTCTGTAACGCATAATCTAATTCAACCTATCTGTGTAGCTCATTTTAACAACTGAAACACAGGAAGCACAGAATAAGAAAGAGGTCCTTTAATCCTGTGTAGATTATTGTAATGCCTGGAAACATCCTAGAGTATATTAAGCAGAGAATCAAAAAGTATTGGCAAAGTCCCCTGAGGGAGGGGAGAAAGAGTATGGAACTGTTAACCCCCTGATCCTGTATCAAACTTCAGGGACACCCAAATCAATAGGCCATGCCCTCGATCATGAATCTTACTCTTGTGAAGCTTATGTAGGTAGCAGAGAAGCTTAGACTACATATAGGCCTGCCTAAGAGTTACTTCTGGAGGACCTCTGTTGTTGCTCAGATGTGGCCTCAGTCTCTTCTAAGCCCAACTCTGCAAGTGAAATCATTGCCCTCCCTGCTACATGGGACATGACATCCAGGGGTGAAAGTCTCCCTGGTGACATGGGAGATGACTCCCAGGGATGAATCCAGACTGGGCACCATGGGATCAACAATTCCATCCTGACCAAAAGGGGGAAAAGAAGCATAAATAATAAAGTATCAGTGGCAGAGAGAGTTCAAATAGAGTCAAGAAGCTATTCTGGAGGTTGCTCTTCAGGTACCTATCATAACCTGCCAACCCCCAACCAGGACCATTCCAGCCAATCCTAAAGAACACCTAGGGCAATATATAAGATTCCACAAGGGTTCCAGGCACTAGAGTAACTTTCCAGAAACCTACAACCTCCAGATGGGCCGCTGGTCCAGATAAGCCCTGAAACCTAGAGGGCCCAGCCTTTCCAGAACATCAGGTAATTCCATCTCCTTACCCCATTTTAGTGACAGACCCTTCCAATATCAAAAATTTAGAATTGCTATAGCCCAAACAACCCCAAAGAGAGGTATGGAAAGATCAAAGGTAATGGTGGAATTATACATAGAAGACAGGACTCAACAAATGAATATGAATGCTGAATCATTAAATTGATGTTTCTTTTAGTTTCCAGTATTTTAGAGCAGTAGGAAATAAAAACCTAAAATTGTGAAATTGTAACCTATGTCATAGTCTGAAATATATTCTACAACTAAATGTAGTGCTGTGCTTTGAAATTTATAGTTTTTTGTATATATGTTATTGTTCACAAAAAAAGAAGGAAAAAAGTCAATTTTGATGATAAAAAATTATTTAAGCCTTCTATCCTCCTATATTCTGGAGCAGCTAGAAGGAAAAATCTGAGAGCATGGAATGGTAGCCCATGACACACTCTGGGATCTGTCCTGTAACCACTTGTTGAAGAGTGCTTTGAAAACTATTGCTTTTTTATTTGTTTTGTATATATGTTACACTATACAATAAAAAAAAAGTTTAAAAAAATTTCTTTCATGAATTATAATAAATGTACCTCACTAATGTGTGGTCTTAGGGTGGTATATGAGAACTCTGTATTTTATATATTTTGTGTATTATATTTCTGTAAACCTACTTCTCTAATAAAAAGTTTATTTAAAAAAGAATGTTAGAACCTTTCAGAGAGTGAGAAAAAAACATAAATGGGATTGGAAATGAGGGGATGGGGAAATTATGTATGATAGCAGCAGACCTCTCAAAAGCAAATCTTAACACCAGAAATCTATGAAAATGCTTTCGAATTTGAATAAAACTCTCTTCATTCAATTTAGAATTAAATCCAGGCAACCATCTATCCATGTAGGATTAGAATGAATACACTTTCAGATCATTGGTTTGGTACTGTACTCTGCGCCCATTCTTGGAAGCTATTGTAGTATATGCTTCACCAAAGCAAGAAAGAATGAACATGCTGAGGCTAGCAGGCAGCCAGTCCAGACTGGGATATGAAACTGGGAGTGCTCCAAAAGGGATGGCTGAAGACAGTAATTGAACTATCCGATTATTTACATTACCATGTAGAAAGTATACTTTTGGAGTCCCTGGGAATAACTAGTGATAAGGATATATAGGGTAAGAAAGAAACACGTATACAAGGCCATCGCTATTCCTAGGAAAAACAAAGTTGTTTGAAAAATAAATATCATAGTACAGAACTGGGCTGAATAGAACCATAGCTGTTCTTTAAATTATTCAATAAATCACTGAAAATTGATATAAATAAACAGCATGATACAAAAACTTTGGAAAAAAGAGGGGAAGTAGTGTGATGAAACAGAATAGCACCAAATCTTTATCTTCCAAGTAAATGTTTAAATTGGACAAATCAAGATATCAGAATAAACACATCTAGAAATATTGAATGATTTTTATTGAATTCTTCCGCATTTAAAATTCAAGTAACAGTAGCTTCAACAAATGGAGTTTTTAGTTTTTGCTCACATAACAAAAAATCCAGAGGCAGGCAGTACAGCCCTAAACAGTGGCTAAAGCATACTGGGGCCAAGATCTCTGTGATTTCCTGGTCTTTCTCCTAGATTAATCATGAAGTAACTATTCTAGCTTCAGCTGTTATACCTGCATTCCAAGCTGAAGTGGGAGAAAGGACAGAAGATAAAGGGGTATAGGCCAAATAAATTTATTCTCCTTTTTAATTTAATTGTTCTGACCATAAGATGGCCATCTTCCTGCCTGACCACCCCCCCCCCCCAAAGGGGAACTGGGAAATGTAAGTTTTTTTTTTTAGCTAGATACGTTGTAAGCTTTAATAAAACTGAGATTTGGTTTATAAAGAAGAGAAAAGGAACAGATATTGGATAGGCAACTTGCAGTCCCTGCCAGGGGGGTAAGTACCAGGATAACATCATTGGAAGTGATTTGCAACTGGGTCTTAGCTAATAGGAAACAGAAAGCTGTGGATTCTGTTACAAACCATATAATCTATCTGACTTTTGAAACTATGAACATATATTAATATAAAAATAGGATTGTTTTTTAAATATAAAATGATACATTCATAACAAGTGAAAGGTGACTAATATCTTACCCATGGCATATAAAATACAGGTCTCACAAATGTCAAACAGAAAAAAATGGATGAGAGAATTGAGCCAATACAAAACACATAAGTACCCCAAACTTAAAGTGAGCCTTGTGGTCAATATCATATTCTTATTGCAATTAGAAACTTGACATCCCCAATATGAAACCTAGCACACATAATATTAATGTTTCTAAACTGGGTGTCAAACTAAATTTTGTTAGTATTTAAATTACACATTTGGCTTGGTTTTACATAGTATGAGAATCACAAACATGAAGAATTTATACCCAGTTTTATTTTGGTGCATTTGTAACAGAAAGTAATTTAAATCAACAGTGGAGTTCCACAAGTTTAGTTTTACTTAAAAGGAAATCCACACATATTAATTACTCAGTCTGTCAAATGTTGAACAGAAGCAGAAAATCCTGAAAGCAGTAAGAGAAAAACAATCTACTACATACAAGGGAAACCTCATAAGACTGAATGCACACTACTCAACTGGCACTATGGAGGTAAGAAGGCATTGGTACGATATATTTAACATCCTCAAAGAGAGGCTTCCAGCCAAGAATTCTCTACCAAACAAACTGGCCTTCAAAACTGAAGGAGAGATTGAAATTTTCACAGACCAACAAATCTTGAAAGAATTCATCAACAAGAGACTGGCCTTACAAGAAATACTAAAAGGAGTTCTGCTAGCTAAAAAGAAAAAAAAAAAAAAAAAAAGACAGGAGAGGAGGTCTGGAGAAGGGCACAGAATTGAAGAGTACCATAAGCATAACTTAAAGGATAAAAAGAGAAAGAGGGAAAAAAATACATACGTCTAACAAATAAAATCCAAAGGATAAGATGGTGGATTCAAGAAATGCCTTTACAGTAATAACTTTGAATGCTAATGGGCTAAACTTACCAATTAAAAGATACAAGTTAGCAGAATGGATTAAGAAATATAATCCAGATATATGCTGCTTACAAGAGACAAATCTTAGCCACAAGGATACAAATAGGTTGAAAGTGAAAGGATGGAAAAAATATTCTAAGGAAGCTGGAGCCAAAAGAAAGCAGGAATAGCTATACTAGTATCAGACAAAGTAGGCTTTAAACGTAAAGACATCATAAGAAACAAAGAAGGACACTATATATTAATAAAAGGGACAACTCATCAAGAAGAAATAATAATCATAAATTTTATGCTCTGAAAAAAGGAGCTCCAAAGTGCATGAGACAAACATTGGCAAACTGAAGGGAGCAATAGATGTCTCAACAATAGGAGGTGACTTCAATACACCACTCTCCTCTATAGATAGAACAACCAGACAGAGGATCAGCAAAGAAACAGAGAAGTTAAACAATTTGATAAATAAATTAGGCCTAACAGACATATATAGGTCATTACACCCCCAAAACACCTATATACATTCTTCTCTAGTGCTCACAGAACACTCCCCAGGATAGATCATATGCTGGGGCACAAAACTGGTCTTTATAAACTTAAAAACTTTGAAATTATTCAAAGTACTTTCTCTCTTCAAAATGGATGAAGCTAGAAATCAATAACCACCAAAGAACAAGAACTTTTACAAATATACTGAGATTAAATAACACACTCTTAAACAACCAGGGGTCAAAGAAGAAATTGCTAGAGAAATCAGTAGATATCTGGAGATGAATGAAGATGAAAATGCAACATGTCAGAACTCAAAGGATGTGATGAAGGCTGTGCTGAGAGGGAAAGTTTTTGCCCTAAATGCCTATATTAAAAAAAAAGAAAAAGCAAAAAGTGAGGACTTAACGTCTCACCTGTGGGAACTTGAGAAAGAACAGCAACTAACTCCAAAGCAAATAGAAGAAGAGAAATAACAGAGATTAAAGCAGAGTTAAATGAATGAGAGGACAAAAGGACAATAGAAAAAAATCAATAAAACTAAAAGTTGGTTCTATGGGAAAATCAATAAAATCAATGAGCCACTAGCAAGGCTGACAAAGAAAAAAGCGAGAGGACGCAATAGACAAAATCAGAAATGAAAGAAGGTTTTTGCTACCACAGGTTCTGAAAAAAATAAAAAGAGTAAGAGAATACTATGAACAACTATACACCAACAAACTAGATAACTTAGAAGAAATGGACAAATCCCTAGAAACACATAAACAAGCTACACTGACTCAAGAAGAAATAGAAGATCTCAACAAACCAATCACAAGTAAAGAGAGTCAAGCAGTTATCAAAAATCTTTCTACAAAGAAAATCCCAGGGCCAGATGGCTTCACAGTGAAATTTTATCAAACATTCCAGAAAGAACTAACACCAATCCTGCTCAGACTTTCCCAAAAAATTGAAGAAAGAACACTACCTTACTCATTTTATAAAGCTAACATCATTTTAATACCAAAACCAGGTAAAGATGCTATAAAAAAAAAAGGAAAACTACAGGCCAGTCTCCCTAATGAACATAGATGCAAAAATTTCAACAGATTATTAACAAATTGAACCCAGCAACACATTAAAAGAATTATATACCACACCAAGTGGGGTTTATACCAGGAATGCAAAGATGATTCAACACAAGAAAAGCAATTAATGCAGTACAGCCCATTAACGAACTGAAAGGGAAAAACCACATGATCATTTCAACTGATGCTGAAAAAGCATTTGGCAAAATTCAAAATCCTTTTCTGATAAAAATACTTCAAAAGATAGGAATCAAAGGTAACTTCCTCAATATGATAAAGGGAATATATGACAAACCCATAGCCAGCATTGTACTCAGTGTAGAAGGACTGAAAGATTTCCTCCTAACATCGGGAATGAAACAAGGGTGCCCACTGTCACCACTATTATTCAACATTGTACTAGGAGTTTTAGCTAGACCAATCAGGCAGGAAAAACAAATAAAAGGCATCCAAATGGGAAAGCAAGAAGTAAAACCATTATCTGCAGATGATATGATACTATATGTGGAAAATCATGAGAAATCTACAACAAAGTTACATGAGGTAATAAATTCAGCAAGATGGTGGGATATAAAATTAATGTGCAAAAATCAGTGATGTTTCTGTTTACCAGCAATGACCTGAGGAGTCAATTAAAGAAACAATTCTATTCAAAATAGCAACTAAAAGAATTAAGTATCTAGGAATGAACTTAACTAGGGACTAAAGGACTTGTACACAGAAAATCACATAACATTGTTAAAAGGAACTTAACTAAGGACTAAAGGACTTGTACACAGAAAATCACATAACATTGTTAAAAGAAATCAAAGCAGATCTAAATTGGTGCAAAGACATTCCTTGCTCATCAACAGACAGGTTAAATGAAGTTAAGATGCCAATTCTACCCAAACTGATCTACAGATTCAATACAGTACCAATCAAATCCCAAAAACTTACTTTGAAGACTTGGAAAAGCTAGTTACCAAATTCATCTGGAAGAGAAAGAGACCCCAAATAACTAAAAGCATCCTAAAAAAGGAGAATAAAGAGGGAGGATTAACATTTCTTGATTTTAAAATTACTACAAAAGCACAGTGGTCAAAACAGCATGGTTCTAGCACAAAGACAGAAGCACTGACCAATGGAATCAAATTGAGAGTGCAGAAATAGACCACGAAATCTATGGTCAACTGATCTTCGACAAGGCCCCCAAATCCACTGACCTGGCACAAAATAGTCTTCAATAAATGGGCATGGGAGACCTGGCTATCGATAGTCGAAAGAATGAAAGAGGACCCTTACCTTACACCCTATACAAAAATTAACCCAAAATGGATCAAGCACCTTAACAGGAGAAGCAGTGCCATAAAGTTCCGAGAAGATAATGTAGGAAAACATCTTCAAGACCTAGTAATAGGAGGTAGCTTCCTAAACTTTACACCCAAAGCACAAGCAACAAAAGAAAAAATAGATAAATGGGGACTCCTCAAAGTCAAATGCTTTTATGCCTCAAAAGACTGTCAAAAGGGTGAAGAGAAAATATTGGGAAATCACACATTGGATAAAGGTTTGATATCCTGTATACATAAAGAAATCACACAACTCTAGAACAAAGGAATAAACAAGCCAATTATAAAATGGGCTAAAGATATGAATAGGCATTTTTCTGAAGAGAAATTGAGATGGCTGAAAAGTACATAAAGAGATGCTCATTTTCATTAGCTATAAAGGAAATGCAGATCAAGGCTGCAATTAGATACCACCTGTGTTAGTTCGCAAGCTGCCAGAATGCAATATACCAGAACTACAATGGCTTTTAAAAAGGGGAATTTAATAAGTTACAAGTTTACTGTTCTAAGGCAATGAAAATGTCCAAATTAAGGCACCAATAAGAGGTTAACTTAATTCAAGGAAGGTCCATCGGTTAGGAACACCTTTGTCAGCTGGGTAGTCACATAGCTGGCATCTGCCTCTCTAGGTTCTGGTTTGCTTAACATCTCATGGCGATGACTTGCTGGGCTCCAGGCATCTCTAAACATCCATGTTTCTGTTCTCCACATGTCTGCATCTTTGTCAGCTCTGCTGTGAAGTCTCTGTTGGCTCTGTCATTTCTGACTCTCTCCAAAATGTTTCCTCTTTTCAATTGAGACCCACCTGGAATGGGTGGAGTCACATCGCCATCTAATCAAATTTAATACCCACAACTGGGTGTATAACTTCTCCCTGGAGAAAATCTAATCAAAAGATTCCAACCTACAGTATTGAATCAGGATTAAAAGAAACAGCTGCTCCTACAAGAGTGGATCAGAATTCAAACAAGGCCTTTCTAGGGTACATAATACTTTCAAACTGGCACACTGTCTCACACCTGTAAGAATGGCTGCTATTAAACAAACAGGAAACTACAAATGTTAGACAGGATATGGAGAAATTGGGACATTTATGCACTGCTGGTGGGAATGTATAATGGTACAGTCACTGTGGAAGACAGCTTGGCAGTTCCTTAGGAAACTAAATATTGAGTTTCCCTGTGACCCCGCAATACCACAAATATACCCAGAAGAGCTGAAAGCAGTGACACAAACAGATATTTGCACACCGATGTTCATAGCAGCATTATTCACAATTGCCAAGAGTTGGAAATAATCCAAGTGCCCATGAACAGACAAGTAGATTAACAAAACGTGGTATATTCATATGATGGACTATTATGTGGTTGTAAGACAAAATGACATCCTAAAGCACATGACAAGATGGATGAGCCTTGAGAATATAATGCTGAGTGAAATATGCCAGACACAAAAGGATAGCTACTGTATGTTCCCACTTTTATGACCATGATAAAGGTAAAATCAGAGGCTTATAATATAGAATAGAAAAACCTAGAGACATATGGTAGCTAGAGACGGGTGAATGGTTAAGCTGATGAATTTGGACTTAAATATAACTGAACTGAAGGCAGTTCACGAGTGGGTCTATAAGTAATACTACCATACTGAAGATGAACATGATTGAAAGGGGTTGTATAGACCCATGTGTCCCACTAATTAACACTACAAATTACATATCTAGGTTTCCTCATCTAGATATGAGGCATAACAATATCTACTTCTAATATTTGTGGAGATTAAAACACCAAGCTTAGCATTGTATACATAACAGGGGCGTTATAAATAAATTTTAGTTCACAAGCGATAGAGTTATTAACCTTATATGTAGTTATACATGAAAACTCCTCTATGAACTTATTTTTGAGGATGAAATATATAACCATTTGGTTAACATGGATTTTTTTTTCCATCTTAGTGGGAATCAATAACAATTTGAACTAGCTACCTACAGTTTTCTTCTTCAATATTTCTCAGATTAAATTATAACTCCCCTCATTTTGTTCTGTCCTCTAAAAATCGATTTAAACACTTCACCCTGTCTTATTAAATTGGAAACTTACTAGACGTAAGACACTGAAGTTGACCCAGATTCCAGCTGTTCTAAGTTATATAATCTTCTGTTTTACATATATCCCAAGAAAATGCCATCAATGGCACAGCATGCACAAAAGGAAACAGCAGGAGAGAAGAGCTAAGAGAACTGAACTATACTTCTTTTAGGAGGCAAAAAGAAGCTGAGTGTGCAAGTAATTGAGAAAGTTTTGATCAAGAAGGGTCTTGCCCACTATACCCATAAGCATCCTAGCTCACAGAATCTTCACTTCCATCCTCAATACCTTCCATTATCCCTGCAAAAAGCACGGGCAGTTTACAAAGCACGTTCATATTTATCAATTATCCCTGTGACGTAGTCCTTCTCTGTTTATTAGAAGGTTGCACAATTAGCAGGGTCCAAGCCTCCCCCTCCATCTCACAGCAACACAGCGGATGCTCCACACTGAAAGAGGGTGAGAGGTTGCTGCACCTACCAAGATGATGAGGTCAAATTCTGCTGGTTAGATAGTGGGCAGGGTGGGACTCCCAGCTATGGGCGCAAATGCATAGAGAATTGAATCCAGCAAAGAATTTTAAAAGTACTAATATCTCCATCAGACAGATTCCTAGATAATAAACATTATTCCTTTGAAAGGAAGAAAAGACTAAAGTTCAAATTACTGATTAGGCACAGCATGTTTTGAAAAGCAGTGGATGTGTTCAAATCTGTAGGACACTTGCTCAGACACAGCAACAGAAAATAGTCAGAATTGGGCTAAGAGAAAAGGACGAGATGTTCTCTCTCAAGTATAAAAAAATAAATATGGCCATCAGCCTTAAAGGAACAGGACTCTGAGGTAGTGGGGAATAAGGGAAGGGTTGCTGCTGCCACAGGAATACATCTGCTTATTTACAAGCAAGAAACAGTAGATGGGTATATTGTTAAGAGAGACAGAGACAGACGAAAACACCTATGAACAATAGTTTAGAAAATCTTTTAATCCATAGAAAGACTGCATGGATGGTTCAAATATATTTTTGGTGTCCGACCTTGCAAAGTAGTTTCTCTTTGCTTTGGAATTAAACAATAGCCAAAATGATATTAAATACATTTAAAATAGCATTCCTTGAGTAAAATTGGATGTATATTCAAACACTAACTCAGCTGTTACTAAGTGACGCTATACCACTATATTCCTGGCGAATAGTTTGGAAACACTACTGTGCTGGTTTGACTCTGTGGTGGACCCCAGAAAAGCCATGTCCTTTAATCCTCATTCAGTATTGCTGGGTGGGGCCATTTTGATTGTTCCCATGGAGATGTGACCCACCCAATTGTGGGTGGTAACTTTTGATTAGATGATTTCCATAGAGGTGTGTCTCCACCCACTGAAGGTGGAGTTCCTTGCTGGAATCCTTTAAAAGAAGAAACATTGTGGACAGAGTCCTCTTTGCAGAGCCATGAGAAAGCCAGAAGATGCCACTGTGTTCTCCATGTGTCCTTCCAGCTGAGAGAGAAACACTGAACTTCGCTGGCCTTCTTGAACCAAGGTATCTTTCCTCTGGATGCCTTAAATTAGACATTTCTATAGACTTGTTTTAATTGGAACATTTTCTCGGCCTTAGAAGTATAAACTAGCAACCTATTAAATTACTCTTTTTAAAAGCTGTTCTGTTTCTGGTATATTGCATTCCGGCAGCTAGCAACTAGAACAACTACTTTCCATATGAGGAACCCATCACTTCTTCAGTTGAAATATGATAGGGAAAGCACATTTTAATCAGACAGAGATGACTGGCTTTAGAGTACAGCTGTGTGCCAGTTATCAGTTTATTACCTCTCAGCTCCAAATGCACCCTTCAACATATGCTATGATAAACGAGAATTCTTTAAGTCTCTTTCTTTAAAGTGAGCACAATTTAAAGCTTTCTTGGTGGAGGGCACTGGAGAGATTTTGCAGAAGTATAAGGCTTCCTGCTATTTTCTACACCAGCCAGCCTGTCCCAACCTAGACAGCCTAGAAGATGACTCCTCTTCCCCTCCACCTGTGGATAACCTTTCCACAGCCTATTGGGCAGGAAAACAGAGCCTTCCTCAACAAGACCCCATGCTGCCTACACACAGCCACACCCACCTTTGGCCAGGAGATTCACACATTCAGCAGCCCTTCAATCCCATCCCCATTCAGCCTGATTGCTCCCAAGGTCTCTTTGCCTCCACTGATACCCAGACTCCCACTGCACATCCATGCTACCAGATGCCAAGGCATGCTGCCCACCTGTATTTCAGGAGGTAGGCCCTTGCCCAGCAGCTCCAAATCAGCTCCTACCTGTCAAAAGCCACCAACTTCTCTGCTAACTGGATGGCTAAGCCACATCTTCTCCAAAGGACTCTAAACTACTGGGAAGTTTATTCTTCCTTGGTTACTCTCCATCAGCCTTAGGGAACCACATAGAGTTTCCATGTATGGTAAAGTTTCTCTTTTATCCTAGTTAATTTATATGGTAAACGTTCCAAGTTTAGCCTATTGTGTTTTCTACTTCCTGATTGGACCCAGACTATGGCAGCTTTACAAATAGGAGAAACAAAAAGATAAAAATAAAGAATACTGAAATCAAGAAATGTCCATTAATGAGCTATATTTCAGATATGTTAAGCAACTAGCATTTTATATCATTTACTCTTCAAAAGAAGTCAGGAAGTTCAAGTTCAGGGAGACGAAATAATCTGTCCAGGTCTGTAGCTTAATTAGGGGCATAAACAGAATTCAAAAGCTTGTTCATTTGAATACAAAGTTTTTAACTTATGAAGTTAATTATTTATGAAGTTATATATTTATATCTCTATGTATCTAAATAGTACCTGCCCCACAGAGAATTAATTCTAATGACAGAATAGATATTTTGGGAGAAAAATTGGCAAGCCTTGGTGGTTGATTAGGGACAGTAATGAGCTATTGATATGATACAGAAAGTAGAACTTGATTATAACCATTCTTTACAGATTGGATGACTTTTGATTCATCAGAATCACTAAAATGTCCAAGCACAAGCATGAAAAAAAAAATCAGCATTTAGAGTAAAATAGTCTTAAAATGATGGGCATAGAGCATGGATTAGTAGTGGGAAATTCAGAATGAGGGTATTTCTGAAAGTTTCTTACAGAAACCCAGGTAGGATGGGCCAAGGATCCTGCAAAGAATGGCAGCAGTGGGAATCTTGGGAATCCAGAGGATAGATTGATTTGAAA
>PVIY010010594.1:55909-68058 GCA_004026745.1 Myrmecophaga tridactyla | reverse complement strand
AATCACAAGGCCATGGGGAAAACCAGACATAGAGGAATTTGTAAAGTGCTATGGAACAAAAAGAAAGGAACATCTAGTTCTGCGGGGTGGGATGAGGACAGCTTTTCTGAGAAGGCTCCAAAGATAGGAGTGGAATCTTATAGGAGGAGCAAGAATTCATCAGATTTGCAGGTAGGAACACTAAGGTTATTCAGACTGAAATAAAAGCATATAAACACATATGACAGCACAAAATTGTGATGCTGGTGGCTAGTATTTATTGAGCTCTTTATGCCAGAAACTGCTGTGTACACATATTAACTCATATAATCCTAAAAGTCATCTGATGAGATATACACTCTTACTTCCATTTTAGAACTGAAAAACCCGAAGAACAGAGATAAAAATTGTATTAATGTGTACAGCTACTAACTGGAAAGCCAGGATTCAATCCCAGGCAATCAGGCTTGAGAACCAACATGCTTAACATATGCAAACTGCCTCCCATGACAGTGATATATTTAAGAAATGGCAAGTTATTCAGTTGAAGAAATTTTCATTGAATAGTCCAATGGTCTAGGCATTGCGTCAGGTGCTGGAGATAGGAAATGATACTGAAAATAAAACACTCGGGTATCAGAAAAAGAATACAAAGATGTACAAAGGTACAAGGCCTGCAGAATTAAGTGGGGGGCTTGGGATGGCAAAACATTTCATTAGAATCAGTAGGATTTGGTGAGTCGCTGGATGAGTGAGATGAGGGAGTGAGTAAAGGTAGCCATGGACCTGAGGAAGGAAAGGCAATTCCCAAAGACAGAAAAGCCAGAAGTTAGATCTACTGTGGAGACCCAACTTAGGGCCAACAGTTTTCTGTACAGCAGGGGGTACATCTGACAATTGTGGAAAAGAAGACCAACTTGCTTAGACAAGGACAAATCAAAAGAATTCCAACCAGTTGTTTCTGGGAATATAAGGATAGGGCTGGAGACAGTCAGTGAGACCCAAAGTTAAAGACTGAAAGACTACATGTGTATTTCTACATTATCCTCTACTCTGAAAGCACCTGAATTACATAAATTCTTCTTAAAACTGCTAGAGTACTGTAATACTTTATTTGTTTATTTATTTATTTTTTAAGATTTCACAGCTTTGTTGAGCTTTACGTGGATCAGGCAGCATTCCATTCAGAAAGTAGAAGGAAGCTCCCTCGAGGGGAAGCTTATATAGGGCAAATGCAGAAGTAAGTACTGAGGTGTTTGGATTGGCTGATGTAGTATCCATTTTACACGGGGGTGTCTTAGAGAGTAGGGAGGAGATAAACTTACTAATTAGTATGGTATGCCTGTCCATTCTGATAAGTTATCTCTACTGGACTGAAACTGGTTTATCACGAAGTGTTTCTTATCTGCAGCTCTGTAGGGTACATTCCATTTTCTCAGAAAGCCCCATCACGTCAGTTGTTTTTTGTCTTCTGGAAAATCTTTTTCTCAGAAAGGGGTTCATTCCGGCAATGCCCAGTGCAGGCAGCCACTATTTTTTTCTTTTTAAGCGCCATTTTATTGAGATATCTTCACATACCGTATGTTCCATTCAAACATACAGCAGTCATTTATAATATCACCACATGGTGGGCATTCATCACTATAATCAATTTTAGAACATTTTCATTACTCTAGGAAAAAAAGAAAAAGGGGCAAAAAAAAAGAGAAAACCCAAAACATCCCATACCCCACATCCCCCCATCAATGATCCCTGGCATTAGTGTGGTACATTTGTCACTGTTGATGAAAGAATATTAAGATATTTCTGTTAATTATAGTCTATAGTTTGTAGTAGGCGCATTTTTTCCCCATATACCACTCTCTCATTAACTCCTTCTAATAGTTTTGTACATTTGTTTTGGTTCCTTTAAATTTTTTTTTATTTTGTACTGTTAGTCACAGTCATTGTCTACCACGAAGTTTACTGAGTTATACATCCTTACATTTTAATATCTGACTTTCCTCCTATGAGGAAAGTCATATATAACTCTAAACTTCAGCTATCAGCCATTTTACACACAATTCAGCACTGTTAATTATACTCACAATAATGTATTATGTAGGTGTATAACTGAGTAATAATTCCAATTATTTATGGTAGCATGGTGCAGCAAAAATATGGTAGATACAATTTTAAGTAAATAAGATATACTGTACCTTTAGGTGATAATGAGGTTTTAGATAAATTTAAATGCTTTAATCCCTTTGGGAGTTTGGCGAACTGAATACTTAAAGAGGACACACCTGAAAAAAGGAAAAAACAAAAAAGATTATTAGAATTATGACTAATTCAGAATTACATTTGTTTTATATGAAAATTATCTTGAATTTGATTCCATTTGAAGTGATCACACTTTTTTTTTCTAACATCAGTCTTTATTTTCTTATCATCTACCAGCATGTCTCCTTTTCTCTCTGTCCTACCTCCAGGGTAGGAGAACGGAGGAAGATTGCTTAATTAAGCATAACTATACCTGGAAGTTTACTATTATAATAGAGATGTTTTGGGACCAAGCTTTACCCTCCTTGTGGTCCTATATTAAATACAAATCCTCTTGGCAAAGGTGATATAATTGTCCCCCTACCCCCTTTTTCTAACTGGGGTCTTAATGAGTTTATCTCCATTTAGATGAGCAGATGTTTGCTATTTAATTTTGGTTAAGAAAATGGTGTAATATTAACTGTTCAGATAATAGTTTTACTTTCAGTAGATGGACTTAATTTAAGATGGACTTTGATTAAGCAGATTTTTAACTGGCTAAGGGCTAACAACCTTAGGCATTAGTATGTTTCAACTTCTTAGAAGTAAGTTTTGTACCCTGCAATAATTCATCAGGAATTTACAGTATGTAAATTCAGGCATTTTCTAAACTAACTGGCCAGAGCAGGAAACTGGGAACACTGGCTCACTCACCCAAGGACTACAAAGAACACAGAACTGCTTTCTGGAAGGGAATAAGTAATAGTCTCAGTTCTTCCTACAAGTTCTACAGCTAACCTCCCACAGCAGGTGAGTTATCACCTTCCTATATCATGCTTTTAGGCAGGCTCCTTAAATTCTACAGGACAGTATTAAGCACAGGTTTCCTGAGACTAACTCAAAAACTGTAGGTAGCAATAAGGAACTATTTTGTTGGTTGCTCCTCTATTATAAGCCCCAAATTTCCTGTAAGTTTTATCAAAGTTTATCAAGAAATCACTTATATAGAGGCAACCCAAAGGACCTGCACCTTGACTAAGCCTCTAGACAGGTATTTCCCCCCAAAGGATGGTAGGTCTTCTTTGAGCTCCTGCCTACCTCTCCAGAATGTTCCACAGTCCACTAAGTTTGATAATTTCTGGATTAAATAATGTTAAATACGTTTCTTATCTGAATATTTCCAGAGATTTGACTATGCTAGTCCATACTGTACAATGCAAAGAAGAGCAGTGTTTAGCTGAAAGAATCTTGAGAAAGAATAAATATATCATGCAAATGGGGGAGAGGGGAGAAAAGATGCATAATTTTAAAAGCTGGATTAATCTAAAAGGTTAAAAAAAAAAGGAGAGACAAAAAGAACAAAGAAAAAAAGGAAAAACAGAAATGCAGTACTTTTCACCCAAATAAATCAATAATTTCATTAAATATACATGCACTAAATATTCAAATTAAAAACTGAAGATGGTTCATCGGGATAAAAACAGCAGATGTTTTCAAGAGACATCTAAAGATATATGTACTGCAAAGAAGTTAAAGCAAAATCATGGAAAAAGATACATACTGTGAACACTAGTCAAAAGAAAGCTGGTATAGCTATAATAACATAAGTTTTTTTTGTTTTGCTTTGCTTTTTCCATGGGTAGGCACTGGGAATTGAACCTGTGTCTCCCTCATGGCAGAAGAGAGTTCTGCCACTGAGGCACCCTCACACTGCCCATAACATAAGATTTTAAGATGCATTACTAGTAATAAATTTCATCTAATGAGGAAGATATAATAAGTCTAAATCTGTATGCTTTCAATAACAATGTCTCAAAATATATAAAACAAAACTGTCAGTAATAAAAGGAAAATACATATATAAATGCACACACACATGTTAGTGAGAGGTTATTTTTTAAACACATCTGTCAGTAGCTGAAAACAAATAAACAAAAAAGGTCAACAAAGATAAAGATTTTAGGACCATAGTGAAAAAAAATCCACCTGACACTTAAAACACTGTACTCAGTAACTGCAGAATACACATTTTCAAAGTGCACATGGAACATTTACCAAAGGTGACCATATGCTGAGCCATAAACCAAGTGTCAATAAATCACATAGCATAGGTCCCTAATTACTGTGAAATCGTACAGAGCATACTCTCTAATCACTAGTATGTTCTCTAACTACTACTTCTGCAATGGAACGAAGATAGAAATTAAAACAAAAAATTAATTAGAAAATCCCAAACAATTACAACTTAAGCAAAGTGTTTCTAAATAAGAAATGAATCGAAGAAGAAATCTGCTTAATATTTTGAATTAAATAACAAAGCTATGACATCTATACTCCTAAGTACATACATTAAAAAAGAAGAAAAGTTGGAAAGTATCTGATCATCCATCTCAAGATGTCTGAAAAAGAATAGCAAATTAATCCCCATGAACAGAAGGAAAGAGATAATAAAAAGGAAAGAAGTTAATTAAATATAACACAGCCATAAAATAAGTAAAATTAAAGTTTGTTCTTCAAAATGACTGATATAATTAATAAATCTCATCAAGACTGGTTTAAAAAGAGAAAGAGATCAAATTATCAAAATCAGGAATGAAGAAAGGGATATCAACAGAGATCCTACAAACACTGCAAATATCCTTGAATGGTATAATAAATATCTTTATGTCAAAAATATGTCAATTTAGAAGAAAGGAACAAATTCCTTATGAAAAACACAGTTTAACAAAACTGACATAAGAAAAAGATAATCTCTGTAGTCTTCTATCGAGCCAAGAAAAAATTCCATTATTAAAAACTTCTGCACAAAGGAAAGCAAAAGACACCAAATAAAAAAGTACAAAAGACATGAAAGTGAAAAAAGGTGAGAAATACTAGAACTGACAGCTATCCAGAGAACTGGCAAATACAGGGATGAAGGAATCTAGGAGCAGAAAAAAGGACAGCCTTGGCCTGAGGAAATATTTTCAGGAATGCATATGCACAATAACCATTCTGGTGAGTCAGTTTGTACACACAAGGCTGAGGAAAGCATCCTTGGAATTTTCCCAATTAAAACAACCATGAATGGGCTGCAGATAGATGAAAGAACACAAAACAGGTCTCCCAGGTAGGGATGTGGAGAAAAAAGTTAGGGAAATGTCATCCTGGAGTATATGTTCTGACTTGATACAAAAGAGTGGAAACTACGAATTAAAATTTACAGCTAAAAGCTCTCATTTGGAGTCTTTACTAGAAGGATTACCCTTTTTATAACTGTATTTTTTTTAAGCATATGTCAGAGTTAGAAGAAAATATGGTCTACTTTTTATTTCTGCTTTCAAAATGAAATTTGATAATAACTCCTTCTGCTTCTGAATATTTATATCTAATAAAAAATTATGAAATACTTTTATAACATGCCATCTGATGTCATTAACTTACAAACATGGGATATTAAAATTTGACACTGAAGACTTAATCCATTAGTCATGAATGTACTTAAAAATCTATGATATCATCTAAAATTTTATCACTTGGATATTCTGATATCAGTATGATTTACATGTGGATAAAAATTTTTACGGAAGATCTCTTGTTAATTGGAAGCATCAAAATTAACAACTTAGCAAAATTCTACCTGTGGAGTTCTAACATCATGATATAGGAAAGAAAAGGCCTCTTGTCTGTTAAAAAGCATAAAAAGTTGAACATAGTTTTCAGAATACAGATCAGTTAAAAATCTTTAGACATCTACCAATTCTTACAATTTCTTGGAGATGGTTCAGAAACACTAAGTAAATGAATAAAAATATAAAATACAAGGAAGGATTTCCATTTCAAAAATGAGGCTTACAGAAAGAGAGGCTAGAGCCAAGAATACAGAAATAAAGGGATAGTGAAAAATATGGCTTCAACACTCCCAACTGACAAATGCCCTAAAATCCAAATATACAGATTTTTAATATTGTTTTACCTCGTGTAACCATAAAAATGACAATTGTCTGAAATCATGGATCTAAAGAAATGTACCTGTCATGCAAAAACCTGGCATCTTAAAACCTTAAGGTAATTAATTTAAGACAATTTACTGATACACTATGGGATAAGCCAAAGAAGCACATACAAAATTGTTTCCTTCCACTTTCAAAGGCAATCTAGATAGTCAAATAGGAAAAAAAACATGCTCCAATATGAGAGAGAATGATTGACTGATTGTTCAGGAAAACCTAGAAGAAATTCTACACATTTCATATCAGCTAACATTTTGCAAGCTTTGTTCAAGCCATGTATACATAGAATTGGTTTCCTCATCCATAAAACAAATAGTAACACTTGTGCTATTTACGTCACAGGGCTATTTTATGAATCAAAAGAGGTGGTAAAAACTATCGCTTATTGAATACAAAGTATATGACAGGCTATTATTGTTTCGTGTATATGATCTCTTTAAACACGTAAAACACCTTTATGTGGCAGGTTCCATTATTATCTGTTTAAAACATGAAGAAACTGAGGCACAGAGAAATTTGGTAATTTTTCCAAGGGAACACAGCTATAAAGTGGTGGAGGCCAGGATCAAACCTACACATTTCAAATCTGGAATCCACTGGCATACCCTGAGAAATAGGAAAGAGATATAAAACATCAAAAATATATAGGCGGCAATTCTAAAATCCATTCCTCTTGTCTTATTCAGAAGATCAAGTCAAGAGCCACCACCAGACAGTCAAGAAAAAAATATTTTAGGTCAACACTTCCAAAAGATAAACACCCTGAAACAGAATCCTAAGTCATCTTTCAAAAAATAAAATAAAATATAAAATTTGGAATAAAGTGGCAGAGGGGGCAGTAAAGACAAGCCTTCCTTTGAAGGTTGAGGCCATAAACTAGGGCAACTGGGAAGGATAACTAGGAAGAATGGACCATGGAGTGTATAATGTTTAGGAAAATAATGAATGTGAATTGGTAAGAAAGAGAAGAGCTACAGTGTCTGCAAATACCCAACACTGATCCAAGAAGTAGAGTCAGATACAAAGCATTCGATACCTGGGGATGGCCAAGAACGACTTGGGTGGACAGCCAGTCAGCTGTGGGCAAGAGCGAGCCGGTAAACTGTTTAAGAAGACCTTGTGTGCATGTGTCTTTTCAGTGCCTTTAGCAGCTCTTTCAGAGGGAGAGAAGGCCATTTAGTTTTGGAACCATTTCCCACCATACCTCTGTTTACCAAATCGTTCTCTGGCCTCTTTACCACAAGGCCCTTAACAATCAGAAGGCTGAAGGCCTGTCCTTTATACAAAGTTATGACAAGGAAACTTAAGCTGCAAATAATGGTGGTTTGCTGCAGCAGCATTCATATCACAAAGCAAGAAGCCAAACGTTCTCTCTGAGTTTCCAAATAAGTCCCTGATACTTCAGGTGCAGAATCGAGCTTCATTTCTTATTTAAATTCCTCGGAACTCTGGGCTACTTAACTGCTAAGATACTTTTTCCTTTGTGATTCTTTGTGTTTCCTTGTAAATAATCTTCCCTGGTTGGCTCAACTTTATATACTATACAATTTAATTGCAAACTGCTCTCATGTTTTTGATTGCTTTGAAATATAAAATAATGTCACTGAAAAGCTCAGAAATCAAAACGATTAAAGTTTTTCCTAGATTGAAATTTCAGAAAATATTTCATCCTCAATTGGATTTCTTGTTGAATTTCTATCCATAAGCTGAAAAACTACTTCTCATTTTCAGATACTGAGCACGAACAAAAGGAGCTCTGAGGAATTTGTGTTCAATTCCTTAGACCTAAGAGTGTAAAAAGGTGAGAAAAACTGGAATTGACAGCTGTCCGAGGGCACCAGCAAATACAGCAATGAAGGAATCTAGAAGCAGAAAAAGGGAAGGTCTTGGCCTAGAAAATATTTTCAGGAGTGTCAAAATTTGAATGTATATGAGTCAGAATCGCGGTGAAGAGTTGGTTCGTACATAAGAGGCTAAGGAAAATATCCTTGGAATTTTCATAATTAAAACACCCATGAATGGGCTACAGTTAGATAAAACACACACACACACACACACACACACACACACACACACACAAAAACAGGTCTCCAACAGGTAGGTATGTGGAGACAAAAGGTAGGGAAATGTTATCTTGGCTCACATGTTCCAATTCCATAGAAAAGAAATCTCCATAAAGTTCATTATGTTTTAATGCAATTAAAAAACTAGTGAGGGTGGGCCACTGTGGCTCAGCAGGCAGAGTTCTCACTTGCCATGCCGGAGACCCGGGTTTAATTCCTGGTGCCTGCCCATGTTCAAAAAAAAAAAAAACAAAGAAAAAACTAGTGAGAGACTTAAGACTAAATGAAATCAAAGTTGTTTAAAGATTAATTGATTATATCTTATGCTAGATGCTGGTATCTGTTAACGGAAAGACTATTAGGGTTCTCCAGGGAAACAAAACCAACAGGAGATGTATATGTATGCTTATATATATATATATATGTATAAATGTAAATATTATCAGATGAACTTAACCATCACAAAAGAAGAGGAGAAAGGTCAAGGAGTGGGGAAACAAGCTGGTGAAGGGTAGGGGAAGAGAAGTTGGCATTAGAGGCACCGAAATGTAATGCAGGCAGAAGAAAGAGCTATCATGGAAATTCAGACAAAAAGGAAGCTCAGAGTTGAGGGCCTGATAAAAGCAGCAGCACTTGAGGAGGCAGAAGTAGACGATATGAAAGGAGATGAAGGTCTCACACTCATTCAGACCCGCTGAGCCTCTCAAATTCAAATAATACATGGTATTTAGGGTCTGGCTTCTTTCACTTCACATAAATATTTTTGAGGGTCATCCATACTGTAACATTTATCAGTCTTCTGTTTCTTGTTATTGCTGAATAGCATACCCCACATTTATGTTTGTATGGATACCCCACATTTTGTTTACGCACTCATCAGCCGACGGACATTTGGGTTTTTTCCACTTCGGGGCTATTGTGAATAATACTGCTATTTGTGTGCAAGTCATTGTTTGGACATAGGTTTCATTTCTCTTGGGTGATACCTAGGAGTACAAGTGCTAGGCTGTATGGCAAATTTGTGCTTAACATTTTAAGAAACCACCTAACCATTTTCCAAAGAGATGCACCATTTTACACTCCCACCAGCAATGTAAGAGAGTTCCAGTTTCTCCACATCTTGTCAATGTTTATTTTGATGACAACCATTCTACAGGGTGTGAAACGTATCTTGTGGTTTAATTTGCATTTCCCCATTACTACGAGGTACTTCTTTCTGATCTACTTACACTCTGGAATTCATTCCTTAAGGACCTACCTCTCACAATTACCACTCTCTATGGATTCTATCCCTTTGGCAGATAAAAATTGTGGAGTCCCAACCATATTAAATGCAAAACTAGAGCACCCCCCTAGTCTATAAAAGTTGATCTATACACAGTTTCTACTTTGTCACTCACCTCTCTGTAGCATTTGATTAATAGAGAGAACAATTGTTTCTCCTAAAGGAAACATTATACCCCAGGGAATTCCAATTCCAGGAACATGCATTCATTATTTTCAGCTTTTATTTTTGCTATAAGGATGCTTCCAGGTGATTTTGTTTTCTAATTCAGTTACAACCCTCCTTTAGACCTATTACTTTGGATGCTGGAAAATACCCTTCAGATTTTTGCTTGAATATCACATGAAAATCTTTTCAACACAGAACAATTACCTTATCAGGAAAAGAAAGCAAGGCTGAGAATTTATATCAGCATCTTCATTTCAGTTTAATAGTTAATCCTCATCAAATATACAACATTGAAAGATGAAAGGCTCGTATTCCAAAGAGCTGGAACACAACTGTACCAGAGACAACAGATAATGAAAACAAATATTCCCTCTAAAGATACACCTGCTTCTTCTTAAAGTCCAAACATCAATGTTCTACTACTGAGATTTCAAATTCTCATGTTTCAATATCTCAATCTACTGACTGTTCCCTCTGCCCAGGCATCACTTTTAAGGAAGCCTTCTTGTGTGTCATCATAAACTCTAGTCCTACTTCCCATTCTCTCATTTAAATCTTGTTAAATATTAAATGATATTTGCAGTAGATGGTCCCAAACAGCCCCACCCCCTGAAGGATAAAACCACTCTTAAGTGAGTATGATGGAATCTCTCACACAATTAGGTTATTAATCAGTTGGCTTTGAGTTCATCAAGAGAGATATGTCCAGATCTGATCTAATCAGGTAAGCCCTTTGAAAGAAAACAAACCATAGGGAAGATGCCTTCCTGCAGTCCCTAGAGACCAAGCAAACTGCACCATTGTGAAAGTAGGGCCATATGGCAAGGACCTGAGCAGAGTCTCCAGCAGCTAGGAGTGGTCCTGGGTAAGAGTTAGCAAGAAAATGGTGGCCTCGGTCCTACAGTCCAAAGAAAATGAATTCTGCCCACAACTAGTGAGCTTGAAGAGAATCCCAGATCCCAGATGAAATTACAGCCCTTGGCTGTCAACTTGATTTCAGCTGGTGAGAACCTGAATAGAGAACCCAGCTAACCTATACTCAGACAGATTCAAAGACATTGAGATAAGACAAAATTGTGTTGTTCTAAGCTGCTAAGTATGTGGTAATTTGTTACACAGCACTAGAGATAGCTAATACAATATTTTAAAAATAATATCCTCTTTTCCTTTTGTATCACTTCAAAAACTGTTAAGCAGATAATAAAAATGTAGCATGAGTATTTTCACAAAAGGAAGAAAAAAACTAGAAGTCAACAAGCGCATCAACAACATTTATAACATAATTGAAGCTTAGCTTGAATGGAGGCACGGCTAAATTAAAGCATTCTAATCCTCTTACAATTCTGGCATCGATGGTAATATGGATGCTACAGTACCTCTATCCTCCAGTGGGTTGCCAGCAAGATTAATCGTGTGCAGTCCTGAGTTGGGATTATGCGAGAGAGCACTAGCCAGTTTTTGTGCAAAATCTCTGCAAGTAAACAAAACAATAAGATTAAATAACATGAAATCTAAAACTGTTCAAATAAAAAACACTTAAGGCTTAGACTAGTTAGAGTGAAATCTAAAAAAGAGAAACCTCCTTACAGTGTTGATATAGATATCACTTTTGTTAATGCCCGATCTATATTATACAAGTATATTTCCTCATTAGAGAATGTTGTAAAGCTATAGCCAGAATACAGAACATTTTGATTGGCCATAACCCTCATTCAAAAGCAAAAAGAATATACATAATTGTCCCTTTAAAGACACATTGATGATGCTGTCAAATAAGACTACTTGGCCCCTCCATAACTTATTTTTTAAAATCCTGAATCAAACCTGCTGTTCACAAAAATCACAGAAGCTGCTCACTGTATCTTAGCTCTCATTCCATGCAATACTCCTGAATGCAAAACTGGCTGCTCTAATTAGTGAGTTTAAAGACTACAATTGCTAACACTATATTTTAACAAAAATCAAAATCACTATTTTAGTTATGTTTAACTTGGAATAACACACTAAGTGCTAGATTACAAAAGTGTCAACCCTCCCCACCTGGTAGCAGGAAAGCCTTTTGTTCTATCAGACTCAAATACTTACACCCTCAGTAAGGCTGAGGCTATTGACTACTGAACCACTCGATGAAGACTATGTTAAGTATTAATTTGAAAAGGGAGAGAAACGACTAAAGCTGATCAAAGCAAAGCAGTAAATTCATATGTACCACTATGAGTACCACTGAAGATATTAATAATAAAAGCTAACACATAGTACCTACAAAGTGAAAGGCACTTTTCTAAGCAGTTTACATTTATTAATTCATTTATCCCCACAACTAAAATCCTATAAGGTAGGCACTATTATTATTCCCATTTTAAAGACAAAGATACAGAGGCACAGAGAGCTTTAAACAACTTGCCCAAGGCCATGAGGCAT
>PVIY010010594.1:0-55809 GCA_004026745.1 Myrmecophaga tridactyla | reverse complement strand
ACTCACGTTCTAAGTCCAGCATTTTCCAGTACCAATTCTTCCAGTCGATTGGACCTCCCCACCACCCTCAAGATCTGTTCACAGATATCAGTGGACTGTAACAGAAAACATTCTTTGATCATCCCACAAGGCTAAAGCAAACAAACTCATTTCATTCTTAAAAATCCATGCAGATGCAGTTTTAATTCAAGAAAACCACCATTCATGCATTCATTCGTTCAACAAATCTTAATGGCATGTCAACTACTGTTGACCATCTGGGTGACGTCCCAGAAATACAATGACACAGAGGACAAAGACCCTGCCTTCAAGAGCATGCCATCCAACAGGGGAAAGACAAGAAGTAAATATGCAATATGCAATCATGATGTAGTAATTCCAAGGCCACTTTGGTGGTGCTATCGGCACACAGAGGGCATCTCATCAAGTCTTGGGAAAATGAAAAAGATCTCCCAAGGAAAGTGATCCCTGAAATGGAGACTTGAAAACTAATTGGAAGCAATGGTGACAATGATGTTGACAATGGAGATAACTTTACTGAGCTCTTACCATGTGCTGGCATTGAGCTAAATTCTTTATGTGTATTGTCTTTCAATTCTCTCTATCACAAAGCTATTAGTTAAGTATTATCATACTCTTTATAGAGATGTGAAAATTAAGGTTTAAAGTCTGATGTAGTTTAATAGGGAGGCCGAAGAAGCACTTGATAATTCATGCTAGCTACTATTATGATGTTCCTAATGCGGGAAGATTCTCTAAAATGTGGTAAAGTGACAGGAAAGAGTTAAATGGTGGCTCCCTTATGTTATTAAACAGTCTGAAAATACTGCAGATGCTTGGGATTTTATGTTAAGTGAAATAACATCATTAAAATGAAACATTTAATAAGATTACAACAATTAAAAATGGTTAATATATGAAACCAAAAAGTTGTGCCCTGGTGGCAAAATGGTGCATCATTTCCATTTAAGTTTTTTGCTTTAATGTTTTTATATTGATTTAGAGCCTGCTCCCTTCCAAAACTAATTTTAATTTGCCTCCTGAAAGTATATTATTTAAACATTAAAAAGAGATTTTACAATTACAACTGAGGGTCTATTTAAATCCAAATAATTTTTAAGAAAATTAAAACTATATGATTTTTAAAAAGACAGAATATTCTTTTTAAATAGTCAATTTCTTTTCCTAAATTACCATTTTAAAATATTAAAGACCTTTGACCATCAAATCACAAATACAACAACTGCATTAACCATTGCTAATACAGACTCTGGAACTGAAGAATAGTCAAAGCTGCAAAACTTCTCTGGTCAAATATCCTTTAGATTTGGAAATTCTTATATGCCATTTGAGTCCATTCAGTCCACAATGCTACTTTCACATTATTCCTAGATTTCTAATGTGACCCACTGATGGATGAGGGAAGAGAAAACTTTATTTTATTTGATCTTATGCATGCAATTTACATTTTGCTGACAGTGGTGATTTTTAAAATGTGACCACTTAATCAGCACAATTCTTTGTCTTACAATATATGTTCAGGGAACTAGATCTTATTCTGTCTTGTCATGATAAAAAGTGATTACTTAGATAATGTTTTGCAGGGAACATCCTAATTTCTAGAAACAACCCATTGGATCATTACCTCTTCTGGGCTACTTTGCAGGGCCTCTAGAGAAGTAATCTACCAAAGTAGGGACTATGAAGAGTTAATTTATCCCCTGGGTATAAATACTGTAATAAAAATATATTAAAGAAAACATATGGAAGTGTGTCCAACTTTTTTTTAAGATGCCAGTAGGGGAGAAGTGTAAGCAGTCATTCATGATTACATTAATTCTACCTTGTTTTTGTATACTGAGAAATCTATCGAGTACCTCTGAATGTGCCGTTAAAACGAAGTCATACTGGATTTAGGGTGGTACTAAATCCAATAAAGACTGGTATCCTAATAAGAAGAGAGAAATTTGGACACAACAGAGAGGGAAAACAATCATGTTAAGATAGAAGCAGAAATGGGAGTGATGCTGCCACAAGCCAAGAAATGCCTGGGGCTACTAGCAGCTAAAAGAGGTAAGAAAGGATCCCCTGCTATAGGCTTCAGGAGAAGCACAGCCCTGTCAATATCTTAAATTCAGACCTCTAACCTCCAAAATTGGAGACAGAGAAATTCTGTCATTTTACAGCACCCAATTTCTCAAGGGCAGACCCAGGAAATATGACAACATGGACTCTCAAAAAAGTTTGCATTTATAAAGTTAAAAAAAAAATGCAATAAAAACTAGAGTAATCACTATAAAGTGACAAGTGAACTAATGCAAAATAAAATATGGCATTTTAGAACTAAAAGGAGTTTCATACATTATCTGGTCTAACCACATCATTTTTAAAAGCTTGAAAGGAAACACAATCATAATTCATTGACTTGGCTAAATTATAAAACTGAAAGAGCTGATCAAGACCCCAAATCCAAGCTATTTTTATGAATCAAGAATATAGGACAGAAACTTGGTCTTAATCACATATCTTTTTTTTTTTAATTCTCTATTCAAATTAGGAACAGCAACTGTGGTGGGGAGGGGGGAGAGGGACTAGCTTCATATATAAATCAGTATAAAGCACATAAGTCATTTTCTCTTATGATATCTTAGTAGAAGAGGGTTTCTTCGGGCTAGGCGCAATTTTAACCCAGAGAGCTCATATAACTCGAAAGGAAATCACTATTTTTTGGCATGTATGTCTCATTAAAAAAAAAAAAATTCAGAGAACATGAGCTTCCTGATGTTGTCCTGTTGTCCTTTCCCACAGAGAGCCTGATACTTTCTTTTTTTAACTTTAGGTGAAAAAAACATATAAAGAATCACTACTCTTTTTGCAGACTTGTAGAGTGACAACCCAAAGGAAATTTTTTCATTTTAAAATACCAAAAATTAAAAATATTCTCATTTGTATGTTTATATTTAAATTTCAGTTAATAAAAGAGCAGCATTTCCTTCCATCCCCGAACACCCAAGAGAGCATATGAGCATTTATATGCTTTGCTTGTCCGGGACTGAAATAAAATAACTAGGTTAACATTTTCTTTCCACCACGTCTAAGACAGCTGAAAAAAGCTATACCAGGGAGATGTAAGGACTGAATGGCAAGCCCAATTGCCTGGACACATCTGCATCCTCCTGCAGAAATTGGGGGCAACTGCCAAAACTGGAGTCTCCACAACCTCCTCGGAGCTGTCCTGGGCACCCATTTTGAAAGTCACCAGTTTAGGTGAATCTTTGAACTAGCCACAAAAACTGACTTAATAATGAAAGCATTGTTCCCTCTGACCCCATAACCTCCAGGCTAATCTCATTCTCATTCCTCTAATGGCTTACCTCTCCCACTTACAGTATCTGGGGGGTCTGCTACCAGCTGGCAACAAACAAGAAGCTTCTCTCCCCAGGTCTCACATCACAGCTTCCTGGGGGCTGAGCTGGCACCCACCCATACCATCATCACTGACCATGGACACCGCCCGTTTAGCTGATAAAGCTTCCATAATTCACACTCCCTTATCTGTTCATTTCTGAGCCTCTTTGCTAGTCTGATTATGATCTAGAGCCTATGACCTCTGAAAGCCAGAGTCTTGAATGTGAGACTCTCCAATAAAACCACATTGGAAATTATTTCCTGTCCCAAAAAGAAGCAGCAGAAAGTTAACTCATGGATAAGCATCTGCCCATATGGCTGCATTGAACTGGCAAAATCCCTAACAGACCATCTTACTTCCCCAAGTAAGAAAGACCGAAAACTGGGCCCCTCTCCAAACCTTATGAAAACTAACAGATTTCACTTTGGTTTCATTTTACTTTCGCATAAATCTGTCAAAAAAACTCTTCTAGAAAATTAATGCTAAGTACCCTAACTCAACCAAACCAACTCTACTTGATATCATTTTCCTAAATTCATAGGAAGGGAAACTTTGTGGAAATGGGACACAAGATAGGGAACATAAAATATGCTATCTGCAGCTGTGCAAATGGAACTTTAATAGTTTTTGCCAACTGAATGAATGCATACTGAAGGCTACGCTAAGTGTAGCTTCCCGCTTATCTTCTAAAATTGCCTGAAGCAGCTGAAAACATGAGGAAGTACTTCTCTGAAGCCTCTCACATTAAAAACTTTATAGAATTTTATGCAAGTCATTTACAGAAAAATGCCTCCTGCAGTTTGCCAGTATGGTAGAAAAACAAATGTTTTGGGACAATTCTTAGGCTTTTTGAAATTCAGCAAAGCCAAGCAACATGTGCTGCATCTTCAATTACTTACCAGTTTTAGATCCTTAGAGGAGAGTTTTGTGAACCACTGATTGTATTCCAGAGCAGCAATAATAGGAATTAGGTCCCTAGAAGAAACAATAAATGTCATGAAACTGCTCTTTCAATAGCCGTTATCGGTACTTTATTTTCATTCATGCCATCCAGCCTTACATGCTCATTTCTGTTACTTATAAACATAATATCCAGCCAAAATTATTTTGACCACTGAACAATGCAATTCTTTAAAACAGATCATCGGTACTATGTAAACAGGGATTCCTAAAACTTGAAGTAAATTATCTGTAAGGACTCGGATTTCTACTTCCTAAGGTTGGTAGAAGCATATGTATGGAGAGCCTTCTTGATCTGAGAGAAATCATAACTCTAATTCCATATCAACAACTCCTGTTTCTTTAGACTATTTTGTAAATTCTTTACCCATCAAATATGTCATGAATTCTCTAGTGCAAGGAGTTTATATTAAAAGCAAAGGCTGTGTCCAGTGTGACAATATGTGATGCTTTCCCAATGCTTAACCATCAGCCTACGATCACAGAGTTCTTAATACCAATTACAACCACGAGATGACCCAGTTATATCTGTGCTCCATGCTTCATGAGCTTTGCAGCCATGGAATAAAGCTATTTGTATCAGAGATCTGCCTCTGCTTCATTTTTCCAGCCTGATCTCCCCCTGCATATCTCTATCTCATATTCAGGTCAAAGCATGCACACAACTAGCTACTCATCAAATGCATCGTGCGTTTTCACAATCTCAATTGTCTTTTACTGCTCTGTCCAACTATGAAAATCCACGTATCCTTCAATGTTTGTATCACATGTCCTCTCCTCTATAAATCCTCTCCTGGCCATCCCCCAGCCAGAACCCTGTTGCATCTCTATTGAGTATGTATTTTATTCTGTGTCATATTACAGTTTGCTGCTTACACTTTGCTGTTCCCTTACCACCCCAGATTGTAAGTTCTTTGATAACCCGATCTCTATCTTTTATTTAAGTTTGTAGCTTCAGTGGAATGATACCAATTTTTATCCTCAATGCTTGACAAATAAAGACACTCAAATTTTTACTGAAAGAGAAAAGAAAGAAGGTAGAAAGAGAGCTGAGAATCAGCGTGTTATTTAATAGCTCCCAGTACCAGGCCCCGTGCTTGGCACTCTACGCACATCAACTCATTTAAATCTCAAAACCACCCTGGGAGATATTACTGTTTACATTGGACAGGTGAAGAAACAGAGGTTCAGAAAAACTGAAGTGAAACTGGGCCAAAGTGGCAGAACTAGGGCTGGAAGCCAGACTTTGGGCACATGTGGGCAGTTTCATCAGACATGCCTTAAAAAGATGAACTGAAAAGTATTAGAGAAAAAATAAAGCAAAGGAAGGGGTAGCTGTGGTCATGTGGTTTCCCATCCCACTGCTCCTACCTGCAAGCCTCTGTATGTACTTTGTTTTAGGGTTACTGAAGGAGAAACAAAAAGGTTTCAGATTAAAACCAAAAACCACTTTTTCCATGCTTGCTTTTTGTATTCGCTCTCTTCATCCATTCATTGTCCATGTCCTTGTGCTCAGAACAAGTCTCTGCATCCCACCCTGTTATCACATAAGGATGGGTTGTAGCTTCTCTGAGGGCCAACTCATCTTACTCTGCAGGGCCCTCGAAGCCCACCTTGATTAAGAGTCTTCTCCTATACTCACCACTGGGGCATGACTACAATTCATCTCCTCTCATCTCATTTCACGGATTTCATGTTAAGTACTGACAATACTAGAGAATCTCTTTATTATATTTTCTATGGTGTCATTTGATTTGATTTGAAGTTCAGCTGCTTTTTCCATAAAAGAACTCATTTTCAGGAACTGAAAAGCACATTATTATTAGAGCCAGGTTTCTCATTAACACAGTGGATGGGACATCATCATCTCTACACATGGCATGCAGAAGCACTGAAAGATATTCTCGTACAAGAAAAATAAAATCCACTACATAATGACACCAGAGATGCTTAATGTCAATTTTTTTGTTTTGTTTTTTTGGCATTGGCAGGCACCAGGAATCGAACCTGGGTCTCCGGAATGGCAGGTGAGAACTCTGCCACTGCGTCACCATTGCCTACCTAGTAATGTTAATTTTTAAGAAAGAAATATACAGTATTCTAACTGTACATTCATTTGATATTGTCATTGATTATAAAATAAATGTGAAATGATAAATGTTCATAAATATTATATAGACACTGTTAGTGTTTTTTTAAAAAAGAAAATACTGTAAAATCTCAAGAGGACACCACATCTGGGGGTAGCACTAAAGGCAATATTAATTTTTTCCCAACGATTCTTGCATTTTATTTTCAAAATATTCTCTAATGATCATGTTCAGAATCCAAGAGCGTTATAAAATTAAATATTCTATGCATGATGTAAACAAGATTTTTCTTCAGAAAAAATTACATGCCATGTATCTCAAAATTATGCTAATGCCCATGTTTTTTAATGCTAAAAACAAAGTAGAAGGAAACAATCACTTATCTTAATTCATTCAATAAGCATTTATTTAGTACCAACTAATTACTCAGCAGGACCTGGGCTCTGAGGATTAAAAGAGATAAATAAATGCCACTCTTTTTCCTCCATCACACTCAACTGGTGGAGAAAGACCCCTACTCAAATATCTTCAGTACAATGGCAGACATGCTGAAAAGGGGGCATGTTAAAAGTGTAGTAAAAACACAGGAAGACAGTAAGTAATGTGACCTGGAGTAGCGGGGAAGGGTTCAACAGGCTTGAAAGAACAGGGTCAACAAGGCAGGGAGAAGAGAAGAAATTTTCCAAGTAATTAGGGACACTTTTTTCAGGCATGGAAACCTGAAATGCCCAGAAATTTCATCCATTCATGAAGTCAACAAGTGCCACCCACTGGGCATGTGTCACTGGGCCTGTTCCATCAATGAACACAGAAAGATGGTGCCAGCCTTCACAATGCTGATGCTCCGGCACAGTCCAGCAGGAGAATCAGAAAGTAAAAACCACCATAATAGACAGAAATAAGCCCTGTGGGATTTGGGGGTGTGGGTGACACAAGGTACATAAGAGAAGCATGATCAAGAAAAAAGACAGGTCAGGGAATGTCTCCTACAGGAAGTTACTGAACCCTCAAAGATATTCCAGGCAGAGGAAATGGTATATAGAGCCAGCCATGGTTTAGTCAAAGATTTTTTAGATTGGACATTGAAAGCATAATTCTTTTTAAAAATTGATTTATATTGGGTAGATGGAAATACTAATGGTCAATGAGAGGGAGGGTTAAGGGGTATGGTATGTATGAGTTTTTCTTTTTATTTCTTTTTCTGGAGTGATGCAAATGTTCTAAAACTGAACATGGTGATGAAGATACAACTATGTGATGATATTGCGAGCCATTGATTGCACAGCATGTATGGAATGTTTGTATGTTAAGAATGTTTGTGTATGAATGTTATTTTGTCAATAAAAATATTTTTTTAAAAAATTGATAAATTGGACTTTGTCAAAATTTTGCTTTACAAAAAGACTGTTTTGTTGCAAAGCAAAAGATATTGTTAGAAGAAGGAAAAACCAATCTGCATACGATTTGCCAATCACCCTTCTGACAAAGGACTTGCACCCAGAATGTGTAAAGAGTTCTCACAACTATTTAATAATGGGGAAAAGATCTAAGCAGACAAGTCTCCAAACAAAAGCTATGGTTGGCAACTAAAACGTGAAGATGCTTGAGCCATTAGGGAAATGCAAATTAACATCAAACGGGATATCACTGCATACTAGAATGGCTAAAATTAAAAATAAATTAAAAAGAAAAACAATGCTGACAAGGATGCAGAGCAACCGGAATTCTCATTCATTACTGACAGGAAATGCAAAATGACACCATCCATGTGGAAATCAGTTTGGCAATGTCTTATTAATTTAAACATATACTTACAAATGTTACATAAAATCTAGCCATCCTACTCCTAGGTATTTATTCAAGAGAAAAAACATTTTATATTTACACGAAAACGTGTATGTTACTGTTCATAACAGTTGCATTTATAATCGCCAAAAACTTAACATAAATGTCCTTTCGATGACGCCACCTGACTCCTGGGGCAACTGCTGGCTCCCCTCTCTCAGCACGCTGCCCCGCGGAACCCAGAGGACTTACTCTGGGGAAGCCCAGGCCACAGGGAGGCCCAGGGAGGTGTCCCTGCCCACAGCCAGCATAAACCCCCAGACCTGTGGCTAAGGAAGCCTTCAAGATGACTCTAGCCCCAAACACCAACTGACTGTAACTACCTGAAAGAGCCCAAAAAGAATCGCCTCACCGGGCCAAATCAACCCCACAACTGTGGCAGATGATACCAGATGATGTTTATGGCTGTGCGTCACTGAAGCTGGAATGGTGTATTATAAAGCAGGAAACAGGACACTTAGTATTGAGAAAACAGGCTTCAAAACTATAGCCCGGAAACATGACTGTAGACAAAGTAGTCATAAAAAGTTTGGAAGCAGAGGGATGTTTCAGACAATTAACAATTTCTACAATGCAGGTAGAATGTATTAGAGGGCCATATAATTTCTGCAATGTAGGTAGACTGTATTAGAGAACCATAACAATTTCTGCAAGGTAGGCAAATGTATCAGAGGGCTAGGAGATGCCTGAGACAGAGCCCGGTTCAGAGGCTAAATAAGAGTCAAGGAAAAATAGAGAATTTTTCCCCAAATTGATTTACAGAGTCAATGCAATCCCAATTACAATATGAATACTTTTATGATAAAACTATAAACACAGTATGGCTAGGAAGTTGCTACAACTGGCTGGGGGAGGAGGATAAGGAAGAAACTGTGATTGGAAATTGCTACATATGGGTCTTCTAAGGAGTAGCAATAGCTTATCTCTTGACTTGAGCAATGGATATAGTGGCTCACTTTACAATTATTCGCATCCTGATGCAGATCTGCAGTTTTCTCCAGGGAAACAAATAGACAAATGGATTTAGAAGCACTGTTCATAAGAACCAATAAGTCAACCAGAGTACCTGATCAATAGCACAATGAACACATTGTGGAATATTCATACAAGGCTATAAAACAGAAACAAATGTGAGTAATTAAACTTACATACAATATGTAGAACCTCTATTTATCAGATACTTACCACCCTCTCAACCCAGCTGGGATATGCAGCGAATGAGGAACTTTAAGTCTGAGAAGACCAAGCACCTCTGCTGACACTTTTGTAAAAGTTGAGGTCTGAACTGAGTGACGGTTCAGGAACCCTGAAATTCATTACTTGCTGAATGCCCATGTCACCATGACAACCAGAACAAGCACAGAGGCCAAGGATTACGGAAACCAAGGCCTAATTACAACAAACAGCATGACAGAGCCAGCAATGATCAAAACTCTCACGAGGCCCCACTTAAAAAAACATACACAAGACAGCACATAACTTCATTTCTGAGAGTTCATTTTCTTACATAGCTTTCTTGGAACACAGTAACAAGTGAGTATGCAAAACAACTCTTGGTTAGATATTCAAAGTGGCATTAACATGGGCTACCTCACTTCTGCAAGGAATACCTGGATTTCCCTAGTGGAGTCTGTGTTAATCAGACCAACACTTTTTCATGTTTTCTCCAGGTGCTGCTTGCTGTGATTATACTACGTAAGTAGAAAGGGTTGCAAACACCAGTAGTTGTCATCTTGACATTTTCTCATCATGAGAAATGGTAACAGTTTTTACCATCAGATCATGGCACTTCATCCCACTGAGTTGCACACTGACCTTTTGAGAGACCTTAATTATGATGTGGCCTTTGATCTGAAAAGTAGTTAGTCTTGAGAGTTAACAGCAGTTTAGGAATCAACTCATGATTATGGACAACATGGCAACACAGTATTCTATGCAATTCCATAGGTTACTTCTACATTTCCTTAAAATGGGAACAAGAACACTGTAAGATTCCAAAGTCCCAAAAAGAAAGTGCAGTATCCATTAACATATTTACAGCCACATGGCACAATCATTTCTTACTGTTCTGGTTTGCTATCTGCTGGAATGCAATATACCAGAGACGGAATGGCTTTTAATAAAAGGGGATTTATTTCATTAGTT
The DNA here is from genome assembly GCA_004026745.1 of Myrmecophaga tridactyla. Taxonomy (NCBI): domain Eukaryota; kingdom Metazoa; phylum Chordata; class Mammalia; order Pilosa; family Myrmecophagidae; genus Myrmecophaga; species Myrmecophaga tridactyla. The sequence goes on along the minus strand of PVIY010010594.1, from coordinate 45,360 downwards.
CTTCAGAGGAAAGGCAGCTAACTTTCATCTGAAGTTCTTTCTTACGTGGGAAGGCTCAGGGTGATCTCTGCTGGCCTTCTCTCCAGGCCTCTGGGTTCCAACAACTTTCCCCAGGGTGATTCTGTTCTGTATCTCCAAAGGCCTGGGCTGAGCTGCGAGTGCTGAGATGAGGAGGTATGCCGAGCTGCTTGGGCTGTGCCACGTTGAGCTCTCTCCTTTAAGCACCAGCCAATTAAGTCAAACGTCATTCATTGCAGCAGGCATACCTCCTAGCCAACTGCAGTAATCAGCAACAGATGAGATTCATGTACCATTAGCTCATGTCCACAGCAACAGAACTAGGTGCCTTCACCTGGCCAAGGTGACAACTGAATCTAACTACCACACTTACACTATATTGAAGAGGGATGAGTCTATCAATATTCACTAACCTTTTTTTGATATAAATTTATATCAAGTGTCACTTGACACTTCTAAATAATCCAAACCTCCACTGAAACTCAAAAGAACTAAGTTTCTCATTCAAATCTTTCTGGAAGAAAAGGCTGTCATAAAATTGTCAAGACAAGACAAGAGCATAATAGCAAAGAGAACGAACTAGTTCTGAAAATCCAAACTTTTCTGTCCTGTAGGAAATTCATCACTTAACATAAACTTATTTATACTGAAAGAAATTCATACTAATTCTTTTTCCTTGAGTTAAGAAAAGTGGTCACTTATCCTTGTTCAGTTAGAAAGAGAGCAAGCCTTTCAGGATATGAAAATAGCAAGCAATGATTGAACATTTTTGTGTAGTAGTATTAAGTGCTTTACATGCATTAATCTATATAGTTTTCATAATAACCCCATGGGGGAGGTACTATTATTAACATGACTTCACAGGTGAACATTCTCAGTGTCCAGATCGGTTAGGGAAGCTGCCCATGCCACAAAGACATGCGGCAAAGGCAGTCAGGGCAGAGACAGGATTCAAACGGAGACAGAGTCACACACAGTCCATGGTCTTAACCACTATGTTTAATACAAGGTGACATTGACTTGATACACTTAGTTTTACTAATGAGAAATCTGTTTTCCATACTGCCAAAAGCATCTTCAAACTATTCTACAGGGGAATCCAAGGTGATATCCATAGGTTTCCAGAAGAAAGAATCCAAACCAGTTTTATCACATTTAACCAATCACAGGGTTTCTGGCTTGAAAGTCAATGAAAGATGTGTGCTAAATTGATTTTTCAAATAACAATTGGGTTTTTGTTATTTTGAAAATTTTAAATAATCTATTTGTTAATATTTGGGGGAGGGTATTAAAAATATATAGGTAAAATACTAAAAGAAATTTGCAAGAGATTCAGATTCTTGCCAAATTCTTTGCTACTCTAGATTTTAGATAACTTATTCAATTAGTAGTTCTGACCTCATCTTTCTGTTCTGCATGATTTTATAAAAATTTGTTTTTCCAGTCATTTTTTGTTCCAGGCCAAATTTCCCTCCTAACTTCCTTTCCTCCCCCTGCCACCCGCTGAAATTGTAAAAACACTGTGATTTTTAAGCAGACAGTGCGAAATTTGCTAAGAAGCAAAAATAATTGACAGATTTGAAGGCTGCCTTTGAAGCCCCACAATCTATGATTTGAGAAAAGCACAAATGTAGAGAGTAATAATTCAATGAACTACATCATGATTATTTTTAACTTATCCACATATCACAGGAGTAAAGATTTCCCCTAATAAATCTCACAAATATTTAAAGGCTCAAAGGAGGTGTCTTGTGAAAGAAAGAAGAATCTTGCCACTCTTTACGTTTTCTGCATGTTGCACAATGGAATATGCCTCTTGTGGAATGGCTGTCAAAATTCGGGGTATCTTCCCAAGATACCTGTCTGATAACCTTTCAGGGAATATAATTTAGACTTTTCTCCTTTACATCTCACTTGAAAATGGAAGTCGGAAGGCTTAAAAAGCTAAAAATGTCAAGAATTAGCTATTCTCTCCTAGTATCCTGGTTTATGGAGAGCCCTAATTTGTTTATCAGTAAATTATTAGTCAAACTACTCACTCGGTAAAGAATGTGACTGTCATTCCCAGAGGTTTAAAAGAGTGGTCTCGAAATTTTCTTATCATTCACTCCTAATAGCAACGTATTTAGAACATGCATCCAGTAAAATGTGTGTTTATCTATAGATTTTATATGTTAATCACAGTGATGAATATACAACTATGTGATGATATTGTGAGCCATTGATAGTACAGGACTTGTGGAATATTTTTATGTCAAGAATATGTTTGTATCTTAAGTTTTTATAATAAAAATATATATTTTAAAATTATATATGTTTCTTTATTTACCTATAAGTTCAATATAAAACATACACAGGCACAAATCAAATGAATGAGAAAAAGTTCTAATATTTTCTCCCTATGCCTCAATACATCTTGTTCATAACACAGGATCTGTCTAACTCATGTTGGAGGGCACTATTTTACAGAATCTTTTAGAGAAATATGGGGATGGAAACAGAAGCAAATGCTATATACATTTAATTCCACAATACAAAGAACATTTCTTCCTTCTTTTTTTTTTTTTATTTCTTCCTTCTTAAATGAGAGCAGGAATAAAGAGATAGAGTTTACATTAGGAAAGAATTTTACCAGTGCCCTTAGGATAACTTTGCCAAACAATCCACACTCAGACCTCTTTCCTGATAGTATCACACTCAGGAATGTTACTCTGAAGAGTAAAAAATATGATGACACATAAGCATGAATCCTAAGAGAAAGAAGTGCTGGCTGGGCTCACATGAGTCAAGTTTAAATTCAATAATGCATGGCATTGAGTCTTTGGAGGATTGATAAAATTAGCTCCTCTTAAAATCTTCCAGGAACAAGAGACATAGATGCACTTGAAGCTATATTGATTCTTCTCCACGGTACCACTGCCTCTATGCTCAACATTCCCGGCCACTCCAAATTACGGTGTAATTACATTTTTTAACATGTCAGCTCACAGCCTTTGTGGGATCCTATGAGAAATTTATAATAAAGCCTTTTCGATGTATGTCTCCCTTTGGCCCACGGATACCCAAACTAGAACAAATTGGAAGAAGATAGTTAAAAAAAAAAAAAAGTGGGGATATATATAATGAAGTACACAGGCATTTTTCCAAACATTTCCTAACTACTATTCTTCTTCAAGGATTAATAGGACGGATCTAGCATAACCACTGTCATCCTCACACATCAGTGCTTACTCAGCAACACCTGGGTATCTGGTCCTATACTGAGTCCTCACAGATTCTTAGTAAAAGAATAAATAAGAGCAAACAGTTTCATGTACAAGTTGCTAGTAAATTCATCTTGAAGAACCCAGACAGACCTTAAAAGTTAGCATAGAAACTTATGCTATGTAGCATAGGTTACACAGAAAGAGGAAGGTTGCTCTATGCTGAAGAGAGCACAGCATGCTGGACAATCCATAAAAAGCTTCAACACGATATATATAATTCTCCATTTCTCAGTTCATGAGGCTATAGAGGAGGTCATGGGATTATCAGGGTTAGAGCACTATAATACTAGGTATATCTCTGAAGAAGAGCAGGCAAATCAGAGGAATGAGTACGTCAGGAATAACTTTGGGATGAGAACTGTGACAGGGACACTGCCTACCCCCAGACCTGTACCGCCTTCTACAACTACCTACCACATGTGGTGATGCGATTTTGTTCAACTCTGAGTTCCAGGTGATGAAACTGACGAAAACGTGCCTATTTTACTCCTCCCTATCATCTGAATTGTTCACTTACATCAGAGTCACGCAATCTCCCACTCCCCACTTTGGATCTGAACCAGCCCTGGGCACAAGGGTAGTTATAAATCCCTAGGCACAAAAAGACGAAGACTAGGACTTGGGGGAGTAAACTGAAAGAGACACATGGACATGTATAAGAGTTCAGGCAGGATTTGGCCATGGATTAGAGTAAATGACACATAATAAGAATGACATTAAAGCATTGATTCCAAATCTAGGCAGAGGGGGAAAGGGGGCTGATTAATCTGATGGGCTTTCTCTACATAACCCCAAATTCTAGGGTTTCTGATCTGCTCCCTTAGAGGGGCACAGTTCCCCCTGAAAATCCTTTATTCGGAGCCACTGCTTTAACTACAGAGTATCATACAGAATGAAAAGACAGTCCAATGTCCATGGATCCTCCATTTCAGTAGATTTAATGATTTTAAGGACTGTTAAAAATGGAAAATTCTAACTATGCTGACTAAATGCAATGGGCAGGAAAAGTGGAACTTAAAAACAAAGTTTCAAATGATGGTCAATTAGGAGAGCCGTCTTATGGGCTATATGAAATGGGTTTGGCCTTCTAGAAGGAAATCTAGCTATAATGATCATGTTCAGGGAACTCTGTGTATAAATGCATGTAGAATCTCATTTTCATAAATGGAAATGGCCAAAAAATTGATTACTTGTATCTGAATTATATTTCAAGATAGAAATACATGAGATCCTATCGTCGCAGTGGGAAAATTCATGTATAGATTTGAGAATTGTTGCCTATTTTTGCTAACAAACTCCACGTCAATACTGGTCGCATTTTCCTCTCTCTCCTCTCATTTCTCCAACTTGTTTAATCACTCTTTCCCCTTCTCCGAAACTTATACCTAAATGAGATAATATGAACATGACTTTTGTAAAACCTCTCAAATATAAAAAATGATCCATATCACATTTAAATTATGCCACAACAACTCCTTCCAGACAGAGTCATTTAAGGGCAGAGGGATTCCTTCACAGGTTTGTTCAAGCTCGTAGTATACAGAAATATCCACCTAGCATAATTTGTTGTAACTTGATCAACAAAATATGAATAAAAGCAACCTGTCAAGAATTGGGAAGCAACCTCTTTATATAGCAGCTGGCTCTCATTTTAATAGTAAGAATCATGGGACAAAATTAAATCCTCAAGAATAGAGATCAAATTCGAAGATCAAGTTGACTAAGACAGAACTGCAAGAAAAAGTAAAAGTATTTAGGCATTAGCAGGAGAGATGACATGTAAAGCCGTGATCTCCATATTTTACTGATCAAGTCCATTGATTAGTAAAAACCTTGAGAATCCCCTAACATTTAGCTATCATTTATATACAAAATACTACAGTAGTAATATATTTTATATATACTAAAATAAAGATAAAAATTTTTAAGTTAGCCAAAAATACATAGAAACAGAAGTTCTAGTATTTTTTTGTAACTCATCTTTTATTCTCCTTCAGGTAAACACATCTCATATTAAAGGTCACACTGATCAAGAGTAGGGGTCAGCAAACTACAGCCCTATGCCTGATTTGTAAATAAAATTTTATAGGAACAGAGTCACACCCATTCATTTACATATTTTAAAGGGCTGCTTTTAAACTACAATGTTGGAGTTACCTAATCTGGCCCATAAAGCCTAAAATATTTACAATCTTGGCCCTTTACAGAAAAAAGTTTCAACCCTTGATCTGGAGTCTCAGTAGCAACACAGGTCCGTCTGGTCCCTTACTCAAGTAAGAAAGACTGTGATCCACCCCAGTAATAAAGTGTTTACTGATGGGCTGAGGAATTGGTAAGTCTACTTGCAGAAAAATGCACAGTTCTACAAGGCCTGGTAAAGTTTCTCAATTTTGGATAGTTTTCTACATTTTCTAGGTAAATGTAGCTTCTTTAGATTGTCTTCATGTGGCAACAGGTTAATGATCAAATTAAGCAAGTAGATTAGTGGAAGGTTTACCATTGACACTATGCATAACCTATTCCTAGTGTAAAAAATCATAAAGAGTGTAACAAAGAAAGCCCGAAAAACACCACGTGCTGTCCCAAAGCATCTCTGTTCCTGCTGGTCAGATATTCTCCAAGTGGTTCATGGAACTCTGGCAGTCCCATGACCCATTCAAAGGCTCACAAGTTCAAAACTATTTTCATAATAATACTAAAACAATATTTTGTCCTCTTCATTGTGTTGATACTGGCATGAATGGTGCAAAAACAATGGTGGGTAAAGCTGCTGGCACCTTAGCAGGAACCCAGGCAAGGCACCAAACTGTGCTAGAGGTCAATGGATTCTTCACTGACACAAACACTCACAGTTTAGGGGAGAAAAAAGCCAAGTTCATTTAAGACTGCGGTTGATGAAGCAATAAAAATTACTGATATTAGTAAATCTAGATCCTTGAGTATATACATTTTGTTTTTTGTATGCTGTATGGTTGGGGTCACATATCATTCTTTTTCCACATGAGTATCCCCTCATTGCAGCACCATTTGTTGAATTTTTTGTTTATTTATTTGGTTTGGTTTTCCATTTGTTTGTTTGCTTGTTTGTTTGGAAAGTGCAAGGGCCAGGAATTGAACCCGGGTCTCTCACATGGCAGGCGAGAATTCTACCACTGAACTGCCCTTGCGCCCCCACATTTTTAACATTCTGTATAACAAAATGGGAAGTATCCATAAAATGCTTCTGCTGTATGCCAAAGTGATGACCATGTCACTGAAAACTATTTGCATGATAGTTGGAGTTGTGAGCTGAACTAGCTGCTTTTTTTTTTTTTCATGCAATATGATGAAAAAAATGACAGATAAAGATGGCTATTCAGATCTGGCACTTGATTAGACATTCTCTCTAAACTGTAAGAAGTGAGCCTGACACCTCAAGGAAATCATCTGATAGTATCTATTCTTTCTAGCAACAAAATTATAAATTTCAAGCAAAATTCTGAATTTTGGAAATTTTTATCTCTTTCCATAAGCTTGACACTTTGCAGTACTTAAAGGCCTTTCTCATGATATCTGTGGTTATAATACAGACAGCATTTTTTCTATTATCCAATAGCAAAATATTGGAAGTTCTGCACAATTCAGTAAACCAATATTTGCCAAATGACCAATATAAGATATCACAAATGATGTATGAATAAGGTTCATGTAAAGTACAAGATAGACCAACAGATTTAATGTAACAAAATAGAAAAACGTTCATTGATATGGGTTCAGATCGTATATTGCAACTGATCTTTAAGAAATCACTTGTTGAGTTGTGAAGAAATACCAAAGAAGAATATTCACAATTATGTAGAAAACTTATTAAAAATACTTCTCCCATTTCTAACTGCACATCTATACAAGGTTGGATTTTCTTCATATACTTTAGTAAAATAGCATATTACTTCAGATTGAATGTAGAAGCAAATATGAAAGTCTAGGTATTTTCTGTTAAGTCAGATGTTACAGAGGATTGCAGAAAGATAAACTGATAACACATTTCTCGTTGATTATTTTGTTTAGGAAAATTCAGCTATTTTGCATAAAAGCATTTTAAGAAAAATTTACATTAGCAACCAGTAAATGACTTATTTTAAAATGAATTAATAAATACATATTTTTAACTTTGCTTTTAATATGAAAATGAGAAATATCAATAAATGTGGCCCACATAAACAAAAACTTGGTGATTTTTAAGAATTTAAGATTCAAGAATGTAAAGGAGTCCTGGATCCAAAAAAAGAACTGATACTATAGGCCTCCTAGTTTCTATATTATTATACATGTAATTTTCTTTTCTTTTTTTTTTTTTTCCTTTGGAAAATAATAAAGTAAAATATTTTCCCTTTCTGTCTGTCAGTTCACTTTTTCCTGAGCCACACAGGAAACATCTTGTCGAACTCTGAGGCTGCAGCTCCCTCACATGTAGAAAGAGCAGAGGGGTGGGGATTACCAGCTCCACAAAAAAGGAAGCACATCCAGCCATGAGGACCTGAGGCTTGAGGCCCGACAGCCAAAGCCAAAGCCAGGCAAAGCTGACCCTGCTCTATCCACCTCCTCTATAGACTCAGCCTGTGCAAGGAACGGCATCTCCACCTACAGTCCTTTTCCTTGGCCCAATTCAGTGGACGGGAACTCTTCAGGGACCCCACTACAATACTGGATTGTCTGCCAGGTAAGTGGGGAAAATGGTATTTTGGGGGGCAGGGTGCAGGTGGTCAGAAGAGGCATGAAACAACAGTCTTTTCTGCATTTCCAGTTTTCCAAATGGCATAAAAGAAAAGGTACAGCTGGAATCCTAGATCTCTCCCTCTCAATTCCAAACAGAGAGAAAAGACTTCTTGAGGTGGGGTTTATCACAGGGATCCAGGGCTGTGGATAAATGACCAGAACGGGCGATCTGTGGAAGGTGGGTACAGCTTAACTTTGTTTCAGAACAAAATTAATCTGACAGCTCTAGCCCTGCTGGAGAACATGTGCTGAAAGAAGCTTCTCTCTGGGGCCTGAGCCAACACTACCCACAGCCCTAAACATATTCAAGTCAAGATCTTAAAACCTAAAAATCTCCTAAGCAATTTGTAACAATGCTTCACGATTTTATTTTCACTATCACATGGCAGATATCGGCAAACCGATTCCCACCATTATATGCATACATAACCAAGCAATCCCCAATCACTCACAAAGAAATAATGAATTGAAAGTCACTGTTAAGATTTCAGTTTAAAATTTTCATATAGAAAAATAAAATGCCTTAAATGATAATTAGGCGAAATAGTACTACATTTATTATACTGGGTAGATTGTACAGGAACAGACTTCTTAATGGACAAACTTAAAAACCTAAGACTTATATTGCTTCCATGGTAAAATTCAGCACATTTTCTATGAACTCTGGATTTTAGGTATTTACATGTACCTCTGCCCCAAACCAGTTATATTTGAAACTATCTATTCCTTCAAAGGCAAAACCCAGAAATTCTTAGATTTCTCCCAATTTCCCTTATAAAGGGATTCTCTAGGGAGAGCGTACATCTGTAAATGTCAGCACAGAGCTCCAACACTGTAAACAAAATCAGGAGTAGAGAAAAGGAAGACGCGGCTTACCTGTGGTCAAGATGACTGAAGTCCTGTAAATTCAATTCCCTGGTGTCTTGTGTCAGGTAAATTGTGTCCACATCCTATTTGGAATATAAATCAGTCATGGAAACAGCCCATGTAAATGATTAGGAAGCAAAAGAGGTGCAAAGAAAATTAGACAATGCCATAGGCAGATTTTTTTAAATGTAATCTGAGGAAGGGAAATTTTAGACAGAAACTGTGGAACAAAGAAGAGAGGAAAACAAGCCAGTCAAATATTGAAATATTCTTCAGGGGTGTGTGTGTGCGCGTGAGCATGGGTGTGTATACAGATGCACTTACCCACTGTACTTCTTCCCTGTATGAAAATCCAAGCCAGTCACAAGCACAGGCATACATCTGAGAAAATCCACCTGAAACAGACAAGAGAAAAGAAAAGGGTTTGGGGCTGGCCGATTTTTAAGCTTTTAAATGTAAAAACTTAAATATGGCCGATGTTTACAATGCTGATTCTTCTTCTGGTTTGGGAAAACAGCAAAAATTCCACCCCCACCCCCCGTTCTATAGTAAGTATATAGCCGGCTGCAGTACAGCTTAAATACAGGGCTTTCATCCACCAATCTAAAGTCTGTGCAGTGCTAATTACACCTTAAAACTAATTGTACCTTTACAGTAGCATACTAGGAATAGAGTCCGTTCCTGGCAGGGGCAGCCAGCCGGCCATGTACATTTTGATTTACAATGCATGCTCACCGCAAGGGCCCTGCTCAGCCACGGTCTGGCTGTCCCACAGGGCTTGGAGACTAGCCAGTCGCTCAGACGGCTCCATGGAGACTTTTTTCATGATCCTTCTGTAAGACCAACAGCAGCAATACATTTCAAAAATCAAATTTTTTGACATGCACATGGACACCTATTTCATGATATGACTTTTTTTTTTTTTTAAATAAAGATGGACTCACATCAATTTTGGTTATGTGGTGAAACATAACCCCATTCTTAGAGCACTTGGGAGCTGGAAATCTACAAGAAGGTTCTAGTAAACCATTGAGCTCACCTTTGAAAGTGAAAGGTTATTTAGAAATGTAAATAATCTTCACGTTATTTAGTTATTTATAATGTTAGGTTTTAAAAAAATGGTTAGAAAATGTTCTGCTTAACTGAATTGAGTTATTATATGTATACCAAGTAGACATTATTGACAGATAATTAAAGTACAGTCTCCTCCCACGTCCTTCTACAGGACCCTGTACAAATGTCCATTAAGAAACTGATCATTCCATATTGGAACGGCTGTTTCTTTGGCTTTTAGACTACAATACCTCTGGGGCAGAAAACACGTCCAACTCTCCCAGCCCCATCCTCAGAAGCTAACAAAGCTCCTGCCCACACATGCAGAGGGAGAACGGAACAGTGGTTTAAGGCATGACCAACTATCCCAAAGTTCATATATAGAGTTGACAAAATAAGAGGACCCAGCCTGGAGGGTTATTGTGAAAAAGAAATTAATACCTGTAAAATTATTAGAACAATCCTGGGTGTGCAATAAGTCTCAATAAATGTTATCTGATTTTTCTGTACTTACTGTACAGGAATCATTTAATCAATAACCTATGAATTCATTAATTTGTTCAAAATTTTTTTATTAAATGTCCTACGGTGTGCCAAGGACCATTGTCAGGTTCTGGGCATACAACCATTAACAGAAAGAGACATGGTTCCTGCCCTCATAAAGAGAACAGTCTATTATAAGAAACAGATAAATGATCAGGCAAAGTGTAAAAGAATTACCAAGACAGGGGAAGTACGGGGTGTTAGGTAGAAAGGCAGTGGCACACTAACTTATTCTTGGTGTGTTACATATCTATACAAGACAAGAAAAAGGAAGAAAGAATTGGGTGAAGCCTAGGAGGGGATTGGGGCAGAAGCCAGGGGATCAGGAGAATGCTTCAGGAAAAGGGGACAGTGTGTCCACGGAGATGAGAAAGCCTGGGCTTATAAAAAATGGACTATAATTCAGAATAGTTGGCAAATAACGTATGATGCAGAGAAGAGTAGCAGAGGAGGCTGGGGAGGCAAGCGGGAGCCTCAGATTAATGGATTTGAATTTTATCCTGAGGGCAATGGGAAGTCATGAAAAGACTGCAAAAAGAAGAGAATGAGATGATTAGACTGGTACTGTAGAAAAATATCTGTATTTGCATGTATGAGCAAGAAAGAGAGAGATGGGAGTGGTGAATAGTGAACAAACTTAGGAAAGAAACGAGAGAAAACACTTGGGAAATAAAAATGATTTTGTAGGGCCAGGTAAGAAACCAAGGAACCAGTTGGGAATAAAGGTCATGATATTTGGGTGGCACCAAGCTGGGAAGCTGTGGGATTTTCTCCTGCAGCCCAAATGTGTGCAGAGAATGGTGCAGTTGGATGGCTGTGAGCTTGCAAGCTTTCCAGCAGACGTGCCAGAAAACCAGTGGGGACAGAAGGAATAGAGGATATTGCCAAGGCCTGCTGAGCTAGGCAGTTAGGAAAGGAAGGAAAAACAAAAAGCAGATGAAAGTCAAGGGATCCACAGCACCGAGGCCTTCAAAAAGCCCACATATTGGTACTTCCAAGGGAGAGAAAGTACAAGGTTAAGAGGCAGTGCCAGAAAGGAAGGTCTGAATTTTGACTTCACCACGGAGATGCTTTTGTTCCACAAAATGACAAGGTCTAGGATGTGACCATAAAGGCAGGTGGATGAAGTGGGGGTGGGGGGCACTGGAATGAAGAGGTCGTGCACTGTGAGGAAGGGAGTTGGCATCAGTCCCCCAGGATTGAGATGGGCCTTGGAGAGAGGTGGTGACATAAACCAACTAAATGACACCAAACGTATCTTCATCTTTCCTTAGTGACTAACAGTATTTCTGCTATGTATAATGTTCTCAGACTCATCACAATGAACCTTAATCACCTTGTACAGTATTAGAAGAAAATGCTCCTAGTTTTTTGAGCAGACGGAGCCAGAAAAAATGTACTAAGGGTCTGACAAGTTGCCTGGTGGACTTGTTCTATTCCTGGAGAAAACCTCCAGTACATGCTGAAGCATTCAAATACAAGCATTGTATTGGCATTGAAAATATTCCCCCTACTTCTTTGTAATTATTATGACTGAGGCACAATCAGGTATAACAAATTGATATCAGGTGTTAATTCTTTTCAATTCTTGGAGAAATGCATGAGTTCTACAAGTGTAGTAGGATTCTAGTTTATCTGAAAGCACCTTGTATAAAGTACTATTTATTTTTCTGATAGTCCCAATTTTGAGGGCAACGTGGTTTAGACAAGACAGTCACAACTAAAATGATGTCACAGAATCTGGCAATTTGAAATGCTTGGTAGAGCTCTTGGTTTTATACCATCATCCTGGTATTTTAGTGACATTATCAAGATAGGGAAGCCAGATATTATGTGAGGAAATAGCAGAGCTGTCAGAAGCAGATTTGGGCATTTACAGAGCTTGAATTAAGTAAATCTTATATATATATACCAAGCTGGACTTTTGCCTAACTGCATCTGAGATATTTCTCTTTTTAAATTCTTACTTTTTCCAGCAGAACTGCAGGACATGCTGTTCCAATGACACATGGGATGGAGTTTAGCTAGTCAAAAGCAATAAGAAAATAAGGCAAAGTCTTTGGCAGGAAGCTGGTGGGATTGAGAATAGGTAGGGGACAGTCTAGAGTTATTTCTCAATGACAGATTAAAAAAAAATTAACGCCTTAATTTCATTCCAAAAGAACACTGGACCTTCACACTCTAGATCAATTGGAGAGCGGGAAAAGCAACAGCTAATGCAGAGGTCTGTGTGAACACAGCCCTGCCTGCCATGGACAGGATGCACAGGAATTTTCCCTAACCCTCAACACCCCTCTTCGAAGGTGTAGCTTTATTCCAAGTAACTCTGCTTCTATAACAGCTTTCCATTTCTCTTCTTCTTTAACTTTGATTGCAGGAGCTAAAGGAGTCTCATGAAACAAGTGTATTAATTTACATTAGAGATGAAGTTTAGTTCTAAACTTTTACAGAAGGCAGGAACTGTTAAATATTCTAACTCTATGCACAGAAAGAATGAAAGAGAGGAAAATTCAGTCCATACAAGTTGTCTTCTACCTGTAAGTAAGCAACAGCAAAAGTCCATCTGTGTATTCATCAGAGAAAGAGAGAGCATGTCAGACAGCCCGATAAACGGTATGCCGTTAGAATAATTAAGTACCATACAGGGCAAACCAAAATCTGGGAAAACAGGTCAGCAAGGCCTTTCACTCACTTGCAGACAGAAGTATAGCTGAATCAACTATATTAGCATTAGGAGCATTTAATTTATTCAAGACTCAGAAAACACTTATTTGGACAAGAAAGGACACACTAGAAGTCAAGTACACCAGCTCACTATGCAAACTAAACTGTTGACATGGAAAAAGTGATAATTTTGTTTAAATCCAGTTAAAGTAATTCATGTATTTAAAATTCAATTCCAATGCCCATTCTATGCAATATGGTGACTGTGTAGGGAATAGTACAAGTTTTAATGACATAAACAACCATATCACAACAAAATGTTACCTACTGTTTTGGAAAGTCAGAGGGATGCCTGAGCATGAAAAACATCTTTTTTGTGTTTATACATAAACTTCTGATTTGTCCTTCTTCACAATAGTTTCACATATCCATACTTCAATCAGCTTTTGACTTCATAAAGTTATTTCAGTATCATTTTTACTATACTAGTAAAGAAACATTGTCCTAAAATACCAATGTTAATACCCAGCCAACTTTCAAATGTGTCATGTACAGACAGGGAAGAATGATCAAATATGCTGAAAGCATCACAGAAAACATATTAGAAGGTTAATATCCTGCCACCTAAAGGGATGCATTAGCTATGCTCAACAGACAAATAAAAACATAAACATCAGAGAAATTTCTTATACATAACACTTATTTCCTTTCCAACAATGTAGGCCTTTGTTCCAAAGTGTCTTGATAACAAACTTTGATGGCTTATACAGAATACTCCTGGGCACTTTTTAAGCGGTTTAATCTTTGCCGAACAGCATTAATATAATTATTCCCATTTTACAGATGAGGACACTGAGGCATGGAGAAGGGAATTTACTTGCCCAAAGTCTCTCACTAATAAATGGTGGGCTGGGATTCAGGCCCAGGCAGTCCAGCTCCATATTTTCATACCTAAAGTAACGGTCAATGTAACATCTCCCACACAGGTCCACAAAGCAGTCCTCCAGGATTACATCTTCCTAAAATGCAATTCTCATTTTATTCTAAAAGTGAAAAACCTTCACTAGCTCATTATTGCCTATCTATGAGGTTTTTATTCAAGGCCCTCTACAATTACTGGCAATTCTGGGCAAACAGAGCAAATAATACTTAGGCTACAAATACTTTCTCCACCTCAGAGTAAACAGTTGCAAAGCAAAGATGAGAATATTAACAAAAATATGTTACAAATGATTGATTTGGGGGTGTGTTTTTTTTAAACTTAATAAAAATTGATTGATGGGTTTTTTTTTTAACTTAATAAAAATTTTCTTCTTCATTCTTAAAAATTATCTCTGTAGTTTAAAACAAACTTTCCTTAGTGTTTTTAAAAATGTCATTTTTGAAAGGAAGAAGAGAAGGAGGAACATCCTGACGTGTGCTTTTGGGTGAGGGGAGCAAAGGAGAGTATATCATGCATAATTCATTAAATTTTAATTTAAATTCATTTTTTTCTACCTGCATTCTCTTGACTACAAGAGGAATAATTATATATGTATAATACATATTTATACACACATAATTTTTTTTATATATTTGATTTTGAACCTGGCTATTGCTTTCCAAATTATATTTGGGTAAAACCAGAAATTCAGATCTTTAGAGTCTTCATTTACATACAACCAAATTTAGATTATTCAAGAACTGATTGTCCAAATCAAGGGCTGTCCTGGCCCTGTCTTTTCCTCTTGGTTCCTGATATCTGCTCTTTAGACATCTTCCTGTTTGTCAGTCCCCACCAGAAGTATCCTCAGCAGGAAAGAAGATGAGGGCTGGGGAGCCAGGGTTCCGTGGGAGAAGCAGTTCATATATTGATGGCACAAATGTCTCAAGGCTAAAGGACTCCAAATAGAGTTTTATAGAGTCCAATTTGTTATGAATGGGATATGACATTACAGGGATTTTTTTTTTTTGGATGTTCTATATTACTTATATTACTTATGTAAAGGAAATGTTCCCTTACTGGCAACTCTGATATAAGGAACCCTAAGAATGTAGAAGAAAGGAAACAGTTACCCTCTTCCCCAGCCTCTCTAGTCACAATAACCAGTCCCAATATCATCACACCCTTCTCCTGCCAAAATCATGTAATACAATCAAGGAATATCCAGAGCAAGTGTATAAATAACAAGTCACAAAATAGTAAAAGCTTATTTTGACACACTAACTGTATGTGTTGGGTAGGAAAGGGAAATAGAAGTCAAATACATTCAACTTATTTAAATTCTCTGCCAAATTGTTTCAAAGTTACAATCTACACATTCTTCCATATTTGTCTCATCACTTGACCTTCCTCTCCCTCCTCTTCCTTCTTGTCCGAGGGCCTACATCCTTGGAAGCCCATTTCATGTCAGATCTCGCCTGCAAAGCCAGCCTGAGCTCATTCACCCTTACCCTCAGCCACTCCTTCATTCCACTTGGTAACACCTCAACTCAAGTGGCGGCAGAATTCACCAGGCCTTCTCTATGTCCTTGGAAGATAACATTAGTCACTAAGTTATTAAAACCAGAAACCTAGAAGCTATCCTTGTTCTTCCCCCTCCTCACTGCCCTGATACCCCTACCTAATCCATCAAGTCCTATATCCAAAATAAATCTTGTATACAACCTCCCTTTTCATCTCTAATGTCACCTCACTCCAGGTGACAGTCACCTCTAGCCTAGATTTATTACAAGTGTTCAAATTACCCCTTCTACTTCTGCTCTTGCCCCCTTCTAACCTATTTTCTCTCTAGCAGCCAAAAAAAAAGTTTTTATAGAATACATAGGGGTCATGTCACATCCTTGCTTAAAATTTTATGGCAGTTTCCCACTGAAACATTCCAAACTCTTTACCATGAGGTTCTGCACAAACTGGCCTGTGTCTGCAGCCCCACCCTGCACCATTCTATCTTTGCTCCTCACTATACTCTAGTCATACCTGTTATCTTTCAGTTCCTCAAAGACTGCAGCCTTTTTCAAGGAAACAGCATGAGCTGAAGCCTTGAGGCCAAGCAGCCCCACTATATGGCTGGCTCCTTTTCTTCCATTCAGTCAATTATTAGGCCATTCAAGTTTCCTGGCCTTAGAGAGACCTTTCCAGACCAGATCTTTATCTTTTATTATTACATTTTACAATTCCTTCATTTATTTATTTCCCTTATGGGTGTCTGCTTCTTCCTGTTAAAATGTAAGTTCCATGTGGGCAGGGATCGTGTTCACTGTTCAACATAGTATTCTGTTTAACATACAGCAGAAACTCAATAATACTCAGTGAACATATAAACATATACACTAATAAAGATAACCCCATGTGACGTGTGCCAGGGCAGGAAGTGATTACAGAATTCTATGCAAACATGAATGAAGGAGCCTAGAGAGATAAGGAAAGTCTTCATAGATGAGAAGATACTTGAACCATGTCTTTTGAAGTGGGTGTTTATCAGGATTAGGAACCCACATAAGGGCACAGAAAATATGACAGAACCCGGTGTGTTTAAGAACAGACTGGCTTACGGGGTGAGGAAGGCAGTCCTCTTTTCGGCCGGCCAAGAGATATGTTAGATTTTATCTGGAAGGCGAAACTTTGGAAAGGCACAACAAGATAATATTTGAATTATAGAAAGATATCTCTGGTGTGGGTCTGGAGGGCCAGTTGCAAGGGGAAGAAGTAGGGACAGGAAGACTAGGTAGAAAGATGTGGGATTGTGAGAATTACAAAGCTCTGAACTAAGGTAGTGGAAATGAGAAGAAAGAGAAAGGGCCAGACCAAGAGATACTGAGATCAAATGAAAACAGTTTACCAGCTGATCAGATATGAGTGTAAGGAATAAGAGATCAACGTGATTTAGCTTTTAACTTGGGAGACTATGTAAATGATAAAGCCATTGAGATAGAATAGAGAATGTGGGCATGTCTTAGAGGAAAAAAAGAATAAAGAGTTTACTTGGGACATACTGAGTGTGAGGTGCTAGGGGAAGGGAAATAAAGATTAAGAGGGTGAAGTGGAGAACACGGATTTAGAAACCAGCTTCTATGTAGTACCTGCCTGTCTAGAAACAGATTATTTAATTAACAGATTAATACTTGCTGCTTAGTATTTGTGGCCTGGAAGATATAAGGGAAAGTACTATTTTTACTCAGTTTTCTCTGGGGAGAAAAAACTGAAGTATCCAAACCAAAAATAAAAGTAACTCCCAAAAGTTCTTAGAATACTAAATAAATAAAACCACACTTATAAAAAGAAACAGAGAGATTCTAAATGTTGCCCTGAGGTATCTTATACTTTCAGGGTAGTTTAAGTCCTTGCTAAATAAGTCAGTGCTTAATAATTTTCTCATTTCTTCAGTGCTAATCTAAAAGGAAAGGGAAGG
This sequence comes from Myrmecophaga tridactyla, assembly GCA_004026745.1. Classification (NCBI taxonomy): domain Eukaryota; kingdom Metazoa; phylum Chordata; class Mammalia; order Pilosa; family Myrmecophagidae; genus Myrmecophaga; species Myrmecophaga tridactyla. The sequence goes on along the minus strand of PVIY010010594.1, from coordinate 27,803 downwards.
CAGTATAAGGAAACACATGTACAAAGTTACGTTACTGAAATGCAGTGTACGGAAAGTGAACTGTGGTTTTTGCTAACTAATGATAAAACCAGAGCGACTCCATCTTCACAAAGGAGGAAGCTCTATACCAACAACCAGAACATGCAGGGCTACTTCCCCCTTGTGCTGTCTTTACCAGCTGTGAAGTGAAGGAAAGAGAGAACCAAATAATGAGCTGCAAAGAGAACCGAGCAGGTTCTAAAGCCAAAGAGATCGAAAGGAAGTTCCTTTCCCTACTGAGCCACTTTCAGGTATTCAAAAAGCTCAAAAGACACCACAGGGAGGTTTTCCTGATGCTTGGCCTCTTCCTTTGTAAGGGAAGCATTTTAGAGACATGTTCCATGATGGGCAACAATCCCCCAAGTCCCCTTCCCGCCCCCACCAAGCAAGGTGCACGGCGAACCAGCCCAGACGTGGCTGCCTGCAGCATACACCCACAGGGGGCTGGGAAGGCAGTGGGAGAAGGAAAAGATTTCCACACTCCATTTCATCTATGCTATCAGGAAGGTAATTTCATCATCAACTATTATTTTAGGGAGCTTTCTGACATAAACATCTCTCTGCCTTTTCTTCTCAGCCAATATAATTCCCCATTCCAACAACCTCCACTTTCCCTATCTACGAATTCTGTTACCCAAGCGCATCACTCTGATTTAAAATGGTTTACCAAAGACAATACAAAGGTATGTATGGACAGAACTTATGAATATTCCTAATGTGTATTTTAGAAAATTAAGAGGAAAAGAAAAGACGCTAATTTTTGTGGTTAGGTTTTTAAGCTTCTTTTTACTGAAAAGGAAAATGAAGAGCTCTGATTCTTCATTAATACTATATGCAATGCCTTTATACAAAGCATTAGCCCCTGGCACTGTGCTAGTAGCTGTGAGTGAAATTCACATTAGGGTAAATCTGAAGTTACATTAAAAAGGTTTCTGCTTTAGTCTTGTGACCAAGGTTAAAAGATCGCCAAATCCCTTCATGGCTTAAGCTCTTTCAAGTAAAGAGTAAGCCACAGCCCTGAGGACATCAAACACGACGGCTTGAGTTGGGGATTTGATATTTAATGTTGAAGAGAAGGAAGGAAGAGAGGGAACTAAGTGAAGGGGTGAAAGGCAAGCAAAATTCATTTCCTCATTGGCCATTTTGAGGGGAAACACCCTTCCCTGGGGGAACTCACACTGGAGAGAGTCCAGGAAATATCTTGCGCAGGCAGGTGCCGACGTGAGCCAGGACTTCACTGACATCCTCAGAGGACGCCATCTTCATGGAGATGCTGCACTTTTCAGTTTCTACAACCATCTGCAAGAACCAGGGCGGGCACTGCTTAGTACTGAGTCCAATACCTTTGGTTTTTAATTTTAAATAATGCAAACTGTATAATATATTTTCACAGAGATACACCAATACCATATCAGCTTTAAAAAAAAAAAAAAAACACTTCCTTAAAATACTACTCTTAGTTTAAGACTCAAAGGATTGTTTAGGTGAGGGTAGGAGGAGATGTCAGAAACATCCAGAACTGAAGCAAGCGTTTCTAAGGGCCAAACTGGGGAGTTCAAATATACCCGCTATGAGAGATAGGGTGAAATTCCCATATTTTGACATGACTTCTTCTGAAAAGATTTTGTCCTGAGATGCAATCTTGTTGCCTCTCTGCTACTGAGTAAGTACGAAAACCTCCTCCAATGAGTACCTAAAGGCAATCTGATAGTTACCATTGGATAAAAAGAGGTTTTAAAAACAAGCAATGTTATGAGATGTTTAAATGAAATTTTAAAATCTGCTGCCCAATTAACAAAAAGGAAAATCAAATGCTTATAAGATTTCAACCTTTCTAAGAAGTTCTAAGAAGAAGGAATGCTTGGAAAGGATTATTTGATTGAGGGACCAGAGTAATATATTTAGCACTAGGTTCAGTGCTAGGCAAAGACTCATGTCCATAATGAATTGCTGGAGATGTCCAAAACTTACTCTGAAAATCTTGAGATTGAAGTCATACAATTAATCCTATAAATAAATATAAAATCAACCCGAAAAAGGGCAGCTCACAAAAGGGTTAGTAGGTTAATTGTGGAAAAATTCCAAATAAGAAGAAACAACTCCAGTCATTTAACAAAAAATACCACTAACTTACATCTCAAAATACACACGTAAAAGTCAGTCTATTTAGATTATCACTACATTAAATATCCTCACACATCTACTTCCTGATGTCACTTAATTTGTGTAAAAATGTGATGAGAGGACTATGCTTAGTATGCAATTAACCAGTTCAATTAAAAAAGCAGCTTTTAGATTTTGCTTTAGGTTTTCTCAAAATTAGCCAGATTATTATTATTTAATACTCATTTAAGTCTTTTGAAGCATTTATGTTAAAAGGAAAAGTAATGCAATTTATTTGTCAAAATCCCAAGATCAAAGAAAATGACAATGAACTACAAACACATACAGTGAACCCTAAGTTAAACCATGGTCTATAGTTACCAGTACAAGTATAAAAATGTGTTTTCATCAATTTTAATAAATATGCCACACCATTGCAAGGTGTTAATTATAGGGCGGTACATGGGAATTCTGTATTTTATACATGATGGTCTATAAATCTGCAACTTAACAACTTCTCTAATTAAAAAAAAAAGATCAGGATTAATACTGATACTAATAATAAATAATTAGATCGTCATATAAATAATGAATGTTACACTGCAGGGTCACAGCCATATTGGTTCATGGACAAACCAGAAATACATAAGTGCCACATCTACCCTGCTTCAAATCCCAACTCTTGATTAATCAGAGTTAGGATGAAGTGTTTGAGTAGGCATTTTCTTACCATTGTTATTTTTTTATTGATATAAGAACTGTAATAAATGGGGTATCCCTTTTAAGCCTGGCCTCCCAGTGGAAAGAAGTGCTTTGTGCCAATCCCCCACCGCAACACACAAAATCACTGCAAGGCTTAGGAAAACCCTGGTTTTGCAAAGAGGACACATCTCATAGAGATCTGAGACACACAGAAAACTCAGGGTAGAGAAACAGAGAGGGGGGTGTCAGTTGATGATGTTCAAAGATGGTCCTCTATGGCTTCTTTTGCAGTGGGTATTGCATAATCACCTTTGATGGCAGGCCTTCCTGGTCCCCACGGGGTCAACCAGCTTCCCCTAGTGGCATCTTCCATCCCAATCATGGCCATGTGGAAGCCTGAACTAGACTCTCCAGGCAGTGGTGTCATTCACAAACACTCCTACTGCCACCCCATGCAACATCTTGCCACCTCCCATCACTATCTGTGCAGCCTCGGACTTCCTGAGGGTCCTGCAACCCTTTCCCACTTAGGTATTTCAGATCCTATATTGTGCCACAACCTTTTTTAAAAAAAAAAAGAAAGGAAAAAGACAAGTGGTAAGTCTTTAAAACTTTACCATTTCTATGAGCATCTCTAGAAGAATCTGTCAAAAAGTATTTAACAAATTCAACCTCTGTGCCAGTTAATAGGTCCCATGTTTAAGAACAAATACCTAGCTTTCTCTAAGCTAAAAACACAGTTCTTTACATCTCGAGAAGTCTATCAATAGTCCTTGGAAGACCATACTAGCTAGCACAATGATGAGCTAGCAAGGGAAATTATGTATAATACATACTGATGGCAGTAACAGCGATTACTTATACAGTACATATATTATGAGCCAGACTGTGCTTATGCACTTATTTATAGCACCATTTTTATACCCATCTTTTATAGATATGGAAACTGAGGTCCAAACAGACTAAGTAATAGGACCAAGTTCACAGTTACTAAGGGGAAGAGCTGGATTCAAATGCAAAACAACAATAAATTTATAGACACTCAGAAGAATAAAAAATTTTGCATTTTCCTCAAGAAATTAATGACACAGCCTTTGACATTTTCTAGGCAAAGGCTGCACTAGTCTTCTAGAAGCTGACAATAGGAGAGGCTGTGATTTAAGATCCAAGAGATATTTCCCAAAAGAAAGGATCCAAGAATCATTATTGTCACTGGAAGTGCTTAATGCCAGATCTCTAGATCCCTCAGTGGTGTGTCTAACCTAAGATTAGAGAGCTTTTTTTCCAGTTATACTCATCTGTTTGATATGTACGCACTTATGTATAAGCATGTTTTAAAAGAGCAGATATTTTGTGGTGTGGACTAGTCTCTGTTCTACATCCCGCTCCCAACCTTTCCACTTTGGGTAATTATATTTTTTACCAAGAGTTATTTCTATATTCTTCACATCTAGTGCATCTATTCAGTTCACAGTTTGGGTGTAAGTAATCAGTAATTAGCTTATTCAAGTTCCACTTAATCTTAACACCTAATCATCCTTAATTGCACAGGATTCAATAGAGTGACAGAAAGAAGGAAAGTGACAGTGGGAGAAGAAATAAGGTCTTCAAATTCAACTTTATATGAAAGCACTCAAACAGCCCTGCATAATATGTCCCCATCTTTGCAGAATATAAAGAAGGTAACAAAGCAATGGAGGCAGAAGCAACATAGTAAATGATTTCATCAAAAAAAAAAAAGAGCTTCCTATCAATATTTTATTCCCCCCTATTTTAGTTGGGGAGAATATTTGAAATGCTCTTTACTTGGATTCCTAGCAGAACATTTCCAGTAACTTCCAACACACGTGAAAAATAATCAGAGATCTAAGCTCTAGTTGCCTTATAAAATTGAGATACCCATCCCAATCCCACCTCTTTTTATAAGGTAGAACAAGCTCTCTAAAGTTTAAAGGCAGCATTTTTTTATGCCAACAGATCTGTGAGCTTTTTTTCCTTTTACAGAAACAGCCAGTATTTTCCAACATCACTCTATGACATAGCAAATAATTAACCTTATAATTAAAGAAAAATCATGGCAGTTTTCAATTGTAGAAGAAATGGCCCAAAAATTCTATCACTATAAAACGATATGAGCGCTGGCTTCAATATACTGATCACAAAGGCATTGAGACCAAGAGCCTGTAAAATAAGACAAAGGTTTCCCACATTTCCACGAGAAGGAAGAAAACCGAAACAAAGTCACATTTCACTAACTCACTATCACACTCACTCTCACTCATACCCAACAGAATTATATGACCCAGGTATTTTCTTTGGATTTACACACTAAGATTAAATTATGATAAAATAACAATGACAAAATTATGATTGTGCTCCAGAGACCATTAGAGAAGAATTTCCTAATCAAAGCCAGATTTTTTGTATGCCACAGGTAAACAATATCATCCTTATGACTTTACATAATAGAACTCTGAAACTAGAAATTTTAGGGGTCCTCAGGCTGCATGGGTTACTAGATTTCGACCTTTAGAGTAGCTGATTCAAAGGAATTGTTTGCTGAAAGTACAAGCACTGACCAAATGATTCCTAACAGTTACGTATCTGCTGTGTATTTTTCGGGGAAAGGGGATGATAGGACAGGGAGAGGGTAATGCTGAAGGCATCTGTATTTTTAAAAAGCACACAGGGGATGGTGCACAATGGCTCAGTGGCAGAATTCTCGCCTGCCATGCCGGAGACCTGGGTTGGATTCCAGGAGCCTGCCCATACAAAAAAAAAAGCACACAGGCAATTCTGAAACACACCACACTTTGAATCACTAGATTACTGGTACTGTCAGTCTCTGAACTGCTAGCCCTTTATATAAGCAGACAACTACTTCACCATAAATTCATCTCCAACGTTCATACCACAGGACAAAGTTATGTTGAAGTAATGTTGTAAAGATATTCTTGTATTTGCAGCGATGGAACTGCTCTACAGGAATGAAGTCGGTGGACACCTTTATATCTAGTTCCTCTAACTGATGGGCATATAAAAGGGCATAAGAAGTATGACAAAACCAATTTCAGCAGCCACTTGTGAAAACTGGTCTTGTGAGTGGGCAAAGGTGGCTCAGTGGCAGAGTTCTCACCTGCCATGCTGGAGACCCGGGGTCAATTCCAGGTGCCTGCCCACGCAAAAAACAAACAAACAACAACAACAAAAAAAACTGGTCTTTTTTTGCATTAGCATCCTTTCTCATAATTAAAACTCACAGTTAGCTCCTATTTTGAAAATAAATTTGGCATTAATATTTTACTAATGCCCTTTTCTCCTTACCCAAACTCCCAAATCATAAAACAAAAATCCATGAACAAGGACCAGCAAAAAAGGTCTTGGCTATATCATTATGATCATTCATTCTTGCACATGTTTGGCCATTTGGACAAACATATGGCACTATGATTTTTCTTCCCAACTCCAGTTGTAATAAACACAAAGGATAAACATTGCCCTAGGATAAATTATGGAAAACTGCCAAAGATCTGTATGTAATACCAATCAACACGAAGTGTCGATTATTGACATTTTCTTCTAGGATAGTTATCAACAAACACCACACATATATACATACTTGCACACCCACTTTTTAATAATTTCAAAAACTAAAACACAAAGTAAGCAGAAGAAAGGAAATAATAAAGACCAAAGTAAGAATCAATGAAAACAGAAAAACAATAGAGAAAATCAATAACACCAAACTATTTTCCATACACTGACAGTGGGAATGTAAAATAGCAATTTCTAAAACAGCTGAACAATCCTACCATGTAATATGCCAGCATCCCACACCTAGGTATTAAACAATGGGAAATTAAAGCATATGTCCAATCAAAGAATATAATTGTCCATAGTAGCTTTATTTGTAAGGCAAAAACTAGAAACAACCCAAATGTCCATCAATAGGTGAAATGATAAATGGTGAGATAGCCATAAAATGGACTACTACTCACCAATAAAAAGGAATCAACTATTGATACACACAATAAGACAAACCAATCTCAAAATAATTAAACTGACTGAAAGAAGCCAGAAAAGAGTATCCAGTGTATGAGTCTATCTACATAAAATTCAAAAACTGCAAACTAATCTATAGCAACAGAAAGCAAATCGGTATTACCTGCAGATGACTGGGGATGGGGGGCAGACAGGGCCAAGAGAGAGAGTTTATGTGGGTGCAGGAGTAAACCTACGGGTGACAGACATGCTGAGTATCTTGATTATGGTAGTGGTTTGATAAATTTTAGTGTTAAAACTTGTTGTACATTTCTGCTTGGCCAGCAGCTCCCAGTTGGGGCAAGGGGGGATGTCTCCAATAGGGGAGGGCAAAGGGAGAGAGAAAACAAACAAAAAAAGCCCTGTGGGGTGCAGCCCTGAAATCTGCAATTAAAAAATCTCCCCAATCAGTCCTTATTTACACTTAAGATAGATCAGTAGTAGAACTAGACACAAAGCAAGCATTATGACTGTGTATCAGGAATACCTAACCTAATTCTAGGGTATCAAGGAAGACAGATATCCCTAAGGAAATACATCTAAGTCAAGACTGAAAGATGGGTAGGGGTTATACAAATAAAGGAGGAGGGAGGGGTAGCACAGACTAGAGAAAGGAAAGCAAAAGAGCATTCCAGGCCCAGGAAGCACCATCCACCAAGGGTGAGATGGGAAAGGACTCAGTGACTCTGAAGAACTCAAAGACCAATAGGACTGGAGCATAGTGGGGGACAAGATAGCAGGCCCAAAGCTACAGGATCTTGTAGGTCACGGAATCGATTTAGAATTTTATCCTAAGAAAATCAAGAGTCATCCAAGGGTTTTAAAGGCAAGGGAGTGACATGATTACATATGCATTTGAAGAAATAAGAGTAAACCAAAATGATAAGCATCTACACTCCATTCTGGACAAATGTCTTTAAATGTTGGTTAAAAATCCCTAAGGAGCAGTCACACTACGTTTATGCTGCCATTTAACATAAGAGCTAATTAGTCCCTTTCACACTGAGTTATGGGAAATGTGTCTTCCTCATCAAACAAGTTCTTGACCCCATCCACAAAGTCACTGTTGAGTCTCTCATTCTGATTCTCCCATTTTCTTGAATCTTCTTTGAGAAAGATTACCCTATCTTTCTACAGTGTCTCATTGAACCTCTGAAGAGTGAAACCAAAATAGATGTTTCACTGTCTCAAGAATTCAAGAAAGGTATGACCTTGCATTTGACAAACAGATCTTTTTGCTGCTCACACTCACCAGAGCTGGCTTGCTGCAGTTGACGCCTTGAATCTCCAGGTAGCTGAAGGTTAACTCGAGCTGCAATTGAGAGGAGGGGGAAAGGATGGGGGAGAAAGACCTGTAATGAGGATTTTAAAGCATATAATTCAACAGAAAGCATGTTACAATTAAAGACAGTCCAAGAGCAAATAAGATACTGGGCATCTTCTGAAGGTAGGGTGGTTTAATATCTCCATTCATTCAATAAGACATGATCTTGATTTATCATACCATTTCAGAAAAAGTATTACTCACTTTAGTAAAGGTATGAAAGGAAGTTGTATGCCTGACTTCTCAAATTTTATGAGGGGTCAAACCCAATTGAAAGTTTTTGTACTTCTACTACAGTATTTATTCACTGAGAAATTAATGTATGAAGTAAACCTCCTAAATATGCTTTTCTCTCTTTCCTTCAAAATTTTGCTTTGAAAAAATCACATCAGGACAAAATTAATGTTTGTTTTCACTTCTTTCTAAACCTTTATCTCCTTGTATTAGGCTGTGATCATTGACTGGAGAGATCATTCCTTCTGTTGTCTTCCATAAAAATTCAATATGATATTTAGGAATTTTAAGTTGTGCCTAAATAAAATAGAAATAAGTTACAAGTCCCCTCTCTCTGAACATAAATATTTATATGCTTTCTGTTTCAATAATCTCTCTGCTATAAACAGCACTTCCCTACAAAATATTTCCAATCTCTGTTTTTCCCTATTTTCCTGGATAATGGCCACTAATCATTCTCCAAGACTCAGTCTTTCTACCTACTACAGCAACCAATCTCAGGGCATGCAACTAGAGACAAGTAGGAGGCTAGGTTGGATTAGCTCATTTTACCCTGTCACATTAAACCTAGAAATGTAATGGCCAAAGAACCCACCTAGAATTGAACCCACGAGGGACTTGGTGCTACCCTCTGGCGGTATACTCTACTATTATATATTGGTGGGATAAATCTTTGAGAAGAAAACAGAATCTCAAGCTAAATATCTAGAAGATATGGTGAGAAAGACTGGAGGTAGAGAAAAGATTCGATCTTTCATTATTCACTTGGCAACCAAAGGACATTTATGAAGACCTACTGTGCTAGTTTGAAAGGATTTATGCACCCTAGAAAACCAAGTTTTAATTCTAATCAATCTTGCAGGAGCAACAGTTTCTTCTAATCCCAATTCAGTACAATAGGCCTAATCTTGATTAGGTTATCTCCACGGAGATGTGACTCAATCAGTTGTGGATATTAAGCTTGATTTGGAGACATGTCCCCACTCATTCTATGTGGGTCTTGATTGCTTTATTGGAATCCTATAAAAGAGGAGACATTTTGGAGAGAGTCCCTTTTGAGAATGAGGAGAGAGTCGCAGAACCATGACAGAAGAATGAGAAAACCAGAGTTTACCAGCCAGTGACCTTTGGAAATGAAGAAGGAAAATGCATCCCAGGGAGCTTCGTGAAACAAGAATCCTGGAGAGAAAGCTAGCAGATGCCACCATGTTCGCCATGTGCATTTCCAGCTGAGAGAGAAACACTGAACATCATCAGCCTTCTTGAACCAAGGTATCTTTCCCTGGATGCCTTAGATTGGACATGTCTATAGAATTGTTTTAATCAGGACAATTTCACAGCCTTAGTACCATAAACTAGCTACTTATTAAATTCCCCTTTTTAAAAGCCGTTCTATTTCCGGTATATTGCTTTCCGGCAGCTAGCAAACTAGAACACCTACTATTTGCCAGCATTAGAAACAGAAAGAGAAATGACATGTGCTCCTTCTCCTCCAAGAGTTAAATGTCACATTGGAGGTACTGTTTAAACATTTAGAGTAGAAACATTCTCATCAAGATCTGTAGTTGGTTGGGTTTTGAAAAGTCATTTAAAGCAGGGAATTATCATCTATAAATTATACATATCTACTTAAGTTTATTTCAATTTAAACATATTTTTATTTGCCAGCTTCCAATATACTGCCAGTCTTTTCTTTGCATTAAGCCCACTGGCTGGCCCCCCAAATGGTCTTTACTCCATGAGTCAGAGTTATAATGTGGACATCCAATTTCCAATTAAAGTTTCCTTGAAGCAGAGCAATCAAATGCATAAATCTTTTAGATTTTTATGCCCCTCCCTACCATCTTTAAAAGTTATTTGGTCCTCAACAAGACAGTAATTTTTTTTAAGTTTAACAATACTTAGCTTTTCACAGACTTTTTTTTGCATTCAAATTTCACTGCTATGTGAAATATCTTTAACTAATTTTGCTACTATAATTTAATTGCTATAAACAGGTTTGAGAATAAACCACCGATCCACAGTGGGCAAACCATTCAATCGGTGGGAGCAGGTGTAAATTGGCATCCTGCCTCTGTCTGCAAACTATGAAAATGCAGCTGGCAAGGGCATTAGTCAGCATCATCTGGGATAGGGATGGAAAGCTTTGGTCAATTTGGCAGAGAGAGGGAAGGTATAGTTCAATTAAGATACTTCTACTATATGTGGCCTATTTATAAGATAAACAATGTGCTGGGGTTGTGCATATGCCTCTGGAGGAAGCCAGGAAAGCTTTGTGACATGTCAGCTGAGCCCTGAAGAATGACTTCCAGCTTATCAAGCAAAGAAGGCGTGGAAAACGAATTCTAGGCAGAGGAAAAGGACTTTCAAAGGCATAGAAACATTGAAAGCACTAGGACACTGCAGAAACTGAAAGGAGTGGGTGGTGCTATATCAGCAGTCATAAGGGGATGCCTGGATGAGTCTGTGATCAGAGTAAGAATCCTGGATTATTATTAATAATGGGGAGGGCAGTCTCTAAGAGGTAGGTAGAGACATCTCAGCAAGGTTCAAATCATTCTCTTTAATCCCATCGACAGCTATTTTTATCAGGCCTTTCTCCTTAGTCCCCATAACCCCCAGACCCTCCACTCACCCTGAGCCCACCTCAAAGGTAGTTTAAAGAACACACTGGATCGGATTTATGGACAGTGACAGGAAGACTAGTTAGGAGGCTGAAACAGATGCAGGAGACACTGAAGACCTGAGAGACAGGCATTTTTAAGACAGAACCACAAATATTAGTGGTTGATTCAATAAAAGAAAGGGATTAGTCCTGACTATCAATATCTTTTTCAGTAGCTAACTCACTCACGCTCTCCCTACCATAATAGGACACTCTCAATCCCACAGGCAACAGAGCAAATCTAACTGTGATTATGTGACCCTCCTTCAGCAACTACCCTAATCCGCAGACAGCAGTTCAAGCAGAAACCCTTCAGCAAGCCAAAGGTCCTGCCGACCCCTCTGACTTAGTTCCCTCCATTCCACAGCCTCCTGCACCACCACTGTGTCCTCCAGGTCCCCAAACCCATTAAGCTTTTTCATACTGCTAAACCTCTGGACAGTGGAAGGCCACTTTTCTGCCTGGTTGATGTCCGGGGAGTTTTCAACTCAGCTTCTCTTGGAAGCTTTCTCTAATTCTAATGATTACCCACTCCAAAGCAAAGTTGGGGCCTCTGGCAGGATGCAAGAGTTCTACTTCTTGATCTGGGTGAGACCACAGAGATATTTTCTGTGAAATTATTCATTAAGACATATATTCCTGTTTCATGTACTTACTGTAGATGTGGCATATTTCACAACAATAACCAAAAAAAAAAGAGAGAGAGAGAAAATGTTTCATCAGTCTACAAAGAAAAATTATAATCAGCACTTGTTGTAGACTATTGTTCTGAATATAATCATTCTCCCAGAAAATTTATATTTCTGACATTAGTTTGGCTTCTCAACCAAGAATGACGCTGGCATATGAACACTTGCCTTCTCTATGGGGGAAGCCTCCAGGCAGGTCACTGTGTAAGAAAATTGGCCTTTGTTTATTTGGAATGCTGACAATATCAGAAATCAGAACCAACATACAAACCGCCCTTGCCAAGCTGGATATGAGACGCTGTACACATCACATGGGGAAGCGGAGTCTACCCCCAGGGCAAAGATAGAATGGGGCAGCCAGAGAGAAGCAGGCTTCCCAAGAGGTAATCTACCTTCCATTACACTGCTACATCAGGGCATTTTTAATTAGGGTAAGCATATTCTTGAGGAGCCTCAGTTCAATAGGCTGCTTGGCTATTTTCTCAAGCAAATTTTCTCTTGCAATTAATTTTTTACCTGTGGGATAATGTATAATCCACTTCCTTATATCCTGTCTTCAGGTATTTTAATGTATTTTACTCTGGTTTCATTTACATAATAATTGATTTTATTTATAACACATTATAAGCACACAGATTCACTTTATATGGAGTAAGATTTATTCCTTAGAAAAGCTTTATAAGATTTAGCAGATGTATGATCACAAAGAAAAAGGGCAGCAGGTACCCTAAATCTATAACTAACAAACAGCAGGTTGGAATCTTCTTAAAGTTCAGTGAAAACCATACAAATCATTAGACTGCAAGCCTTAAAAGGTCCATTTCACTTGTATGTAAAATTATAGCATCATTTGGGCACATAGCAAGCATGTGCAAAACAAGGACTAAATGTTCAATTTTAAGAAGCAAGAAAGGACTAAGATCCCACAGTAATGCAAAATTAATGCTCATAAGAGGGAAACCTGTGTATGTAAAGGAAGGTATACGGAATTCTGTACTTTCTGCATGTCTCTTCTGCAAACCTACAACTTCCTTTAAAAAAAACGAAAAAGAAAGGACTAGGAAAATGAAGAAATAACACTGCAGTCTGTGGTGGTATGAATCGTGTATCCCAGCAAAACACACCTTCTTAATCTTAATCTGCTGTTTTCAAAGTATAAATCATGTGTGAACATGACACTATATTATTGGAGTCCTTTATAAGTAGAAGAAATTCAGAGTCAGTCGAGAAGACCACACAGGAAGAAGCCAGAAATCAGTGGAAACCAAAAGAACAGATACAGGGACAGAGAAATGGCCATATGATGGGAGGCAGAAACGCAAGTCAAGAACCCCAAGGGTTGTGGCAAGCCAGTGCCTAAACACTACACTTCGGAGAGAAAACACTGCCTTGCCAACACCTTCATTAGGACTTCAAGTCTCTGAAACCATAAGCCAATAAATTCTTGTTATTTAAGCCAACCCACTGTGTGGTATTTCTCATAGCAGCCTGGCAAACTATGACATAACCTAAACGTTATAGTACAAGAAGAAGGAAAGCATCTGCCAAACCTTATCCATTTTCATATGTGGACAAAGGAGGCAGTTTAGTTCAGTGGAAAGTAGAAAAGAGGAGGATATAGCAAATTTAATTCCTGTTTCTCCCACTCATCACTTGTGAGTCTTAGATAAGATACTTTGCATCTCTGAGCTATTTTCTAATAGTTCACCTATAAAGTTACTGTAATTAAATAAGACCATGCATATAAGTTATACTTAAATAGAAGATAACTCATTAATTTAGTTAAGTAGGGTCTTTGGAGCCAGGCTCCCTTGATTAGAATCATGCATCTCTGCCTCTTATTAGTGGAAGTTTGACTTCGGGCAAGTTACTGAATCTCTTTTTAACTACTTGTATATAAAATGGGGAAATAATAGAGCCTACCTCAGGGTTCTTCTAGGATTCTTTTAAAGACTGAAAGCATTAAATAGCACTCAATAAATGTTATTTATCATAATCTTTATAGAAAAAAACTTCCAATCCCTGCTACCATTTCGGTCCACAGCCCATAAAAATAATGATCAATGCTTTCATGCTTTCTGTCAGCACAAACAAAATACGAGGCATTTATTGTGCTAATGCATGAGCTATTAGTTCAAATTTTAAATCTGCATCATATAATGAAGGATACCATATGAAAAATTTTAAATAGTTTTTTTAAAGAACAAAGTGGCACCATGTTAATTTTCCATAGGCAACGCCAGAGGACATGGAGAATGGGTGAAGGTGGTTATGTTACTAGTAATGTACTCTTTTAAATTATGAAGACTATTGCCCACCTGATAAAGCCTTAGAAAAATCTGCCACTAGTTCTTCGAACCTAGAAGAGCAAAGAATGAAACTTGAAGAAAATGGAAATCATGCCCTAGTTGGGAGAGAAAAATGACTGGGATCCACAAAGCTCAGATATGGAATATAAAATACTACATCACTTTCCTTGGGATGCCTTCACACAAAGAGAGGGAGCTGAAGCTCCATCACTTAATAACTGTTCATCATCACAACCTTTAGGTGTTTCCTGGGGAGAAGGAAGGATAATATGGATATGCTAAGAGACCTCTGGACATATTAGCCTAAATCATAAGTCTAAGCAATTGATGAGTGAATGTGTGTTGTGTAGGAGTGTGAGTGTGAGTGTGTGTGTGTTAGAAGGAGTACCCTAATCACTACTTACCTTGGTGGGGATCCGTGCGGTTACAAGGAAGGCTCGGCATGATGTAAGTACCTGTAAGACAAAAAAAATACCAAGGTACTGAGGACAGGTAGCTCCCTCAAGAGCCCACATGGCTTGGTTCCTGTCAGGAAAGAATAGGTGAACCGGGATAGCTTCTTGGCCCTATAGAAGAAGTTTTACTCTGAAAGTCACTGCTTCGAGGTCCATATTGAGCAAATCACCTGTGAAATCAAGATGAGCTGTCACTCTGCAGCCCAAAGGACCAACATTTTACTTTAGTTGAGTAAGCAAGACAGGTTCCTGTGATATTAAAATACATATATCTTATATATAGTCATGAGCTCCACTATATCAACCACAGACTTAATGAAAAGGCCAAGTATTCATTTGCTCTTTCCAAATTACAATCACCACCCACAATTGCCCTCTTGCTTTCCATTCTCTGCCACTAACTGATAACATTTACATAATGCAGAGGCAGCAAAAATTGCCTATTCTTCCAAGAGATTGTCCTCAACTTTGCTTCTCAGTGGCAGAAGCACTCTCAGCATGGGAAAGAACCATTTATGGAAGTTATGTTTTTGATATTTGGCTGAGAACATATACATTTGATATTTGGCTGAGAACCCATGGGGTTCCCACACATCGATAGGTCCCCCACGCTCAGCTGGGGCCCTTGTGAACATAAAGTGGCTGGAAATAATTTGAACTCCTAGTTCAAACCTAGAGCAGGAATCCCATATCCATGGCTCTCAAGGGATGGCTGTGTCACCTACAACTTGGTAGCCAGGGCAGGCCTGGTGAACCTCTGCAACAAAGAAAGAAGGTTCAATGCCTCTCAGGTCCTGTTTGGAGAACTCCCTTTTCATGGAATCCATGTCTAGTAAATCATATATATGCAATCAACTAAGCAGGCTGCATTTGAAGAAAACCTTAGAAACCATAAACAAGGACATGGAGGCCCCAACTTGATAAAGGACTTATCCAAGGTGGTACAGCCTCATCCACTCACCCCAGAGGGTGAGCTGCTCACGCAAGAAGGCAGATGGGTGACAGGCATGTGGCCTGCTTTGTGGGGCTCTCTATCTTTCAACCCCAAAGAGAAATGGCATTTTCTATAATATCCTTCTCTGAACCATCATAGGTAACCACTGTTGGAAATAGCTCAATTTAGGAGTATTTATGATGAAGGGAAATAACCTGGCTTTGGCTGGAAAGTCTGGTAATGGGTAGGGTGGGGAGGAGGGTGGGAAAAGGTGCAGCTCCTTTTAAAACATTTCATCCACATGCCTTCAATCATGGCTATTCACAGGATCAGTTTTTACCTAGTTTTAGACTCCCTACTTGATTTTTGAGCTGACATACTCTAAAAGGCTGTTCAAAGTAACTTCTAAAAAGGAAATGTTCTCATATAGATTGTGGTGGAGAACACATAACTGTGATTATACAGGGAACCATCAGTTGCATACTCAGGATGGGCGGTACGGTGTGTAAATAAGTTGTTTAAAAAAATAAAAATTAAAAAGTTACTTCTAAAAATGTAGGCGACAGAAGATATCTGTATCTGAATATTCTACATGCTGTGAACCAAAAGGCAACTCTTTTTTCCCTAAGGAATAAGCTGTCTTCCTTATTAAGGCCTGGTGCAGGGTGGAGAAACAACATGAAAGAAAAAGAAGAGGGATGGACTGGACTGTAAGAGGGACAACAAGATGAGTGAGTGGAGGTTAAACGTAGTCCAAGAGTAGCTGGTCTTCTGGCATAATTTGCAGGCCCCACATTAAAAAACAATGACAAATTTCAAGATGATGACAACAGAGCATTAAACCAACAGCAGGGCCCTTCTGAACAGGATGCCTTGTGTGACTGCACAGGCTGCACACCCATGAAGCCAGCCCCGAGGATTTATCAAGCATGCCCTAGGTGCCATGAATGGGCTAACAACCTTGCATTCATTTTAATCCCCAGGGCATGTGATATATTACAATAGCCCCCATTTTACAGGTAAGTAAACTGAGACTCAGGGATATCACTCACCCCTGGTCACATAATTACCAAAGGCAGAAACAGTATTTCAAAGCCTGAGTTCTCAATCATTAGGCTACGTTTACATGTTACTCTCCAACCCCGCCTCCTTGTACTCCACCCCATGGCAGGCCACCTAGGGCCGAAATAGGAAGGATGGCCCAGGGTGGCCCATGACTGGGGAAGGGCCCACAAGCTCCCCAGCTACGGGAGTATCTTCCCTAACATTCCAATAGTTGCTTTATTATATAAAAGATTCTCTTTTAAAATCCAAGTATGCCCTGGAGGGTTCAGCTCATCAGTCATCAGTATTAATCAATCCCTGAGACAGCAGTTCTCACAGAATTAAGGGTTCCGATGCCTTTTAGAAAAAAAGCCAAAGGTAATTTTGTGGCATAGACATACAAGTTCAGGAGAGCGCAGCAGTCAGAAGCAGCATGACAGCAATAAAGAATTTAGAAAGTGAGATAAAAGGGCCCCAGAGACAGGTTTGGTCTGTACTGCCATTTCCTTAGGTCCAGGGAGCAGGTTACCAAGACTGAACTTAAAGATCAGGACTTGTTTCTCTGAGCTACACCCAAGCATCACAGCGTGTCTTGACTCTTCTGGTTCAGTTCAGCCCCAGGATGTGACTCCTTTTCAAATACTATCCCCCACCCCCCACCCCAAGGAAACAGGAACATAAAAAGGGGGGGTGGGGTGGGGGGACTGACAGCCATGATCACAAGCATAGCTTTAGGGAGACAGACCCTATCCTCTTCGTTTCTCCCTCTTTCCTATTTTTTAAAGTGAACACACACATTTCTTGTCTTCCAGAACACTCTTTATGACCAACGCTTAATCTTTCCAAGTAAGTCCACAAAACCCCGCAGAGAGGTAAAATAATAGCCAAATTCTAAACTCGCATGCAAGAAATGACCCAATATCATTTGGTCAAGATCCAAAACCCTCTTAGTTAATAACCTGAGAAGATCAGAGAAACTCATCATCTCACAGCTAGTTTAGTGGCAGACCTGCAACTAGAAGGTATGTCTCCTCCCTCCCAGCCTACTATTTTTTCATTCCATCCTCAGATTAGTATTGTTAGGTTCAAGGCCAAATCCTCCAGACAGTAATTTACAGCCTCTTCAGTATTCAGAAAAACATGTGCAGCTATGTGAACATTTTTCAAAGGAAAATCGGCCCCACAGTACCCTGGTTCATTTGACAACCACAGTCGTAGTAATTACATAGAAGTAAGAACAGCCAATACCTGCTGGTATGCTGTTCTAATAGGTTTGCATGTGTTACCCTGGTTAATCCTCAAAGCAAACCCCAGAGGTAGGTACTATTATTGTCCCCATTTTAAAGTGAAGAAACAGAGACAATGGGAGATTACATAACTCACCCAGGCCACCCACAAGTAAGGTAGAGTTGGGATCGAACCCAGATGGTCAAGCTCCAAAGTCTGTGCTTTTAATTACCTATACCAGCCCTCAAATGTCCCCTTTATAAGAATCAGAACTTTTCCAAAACATAGTAAAATAGACAAGCCATTCAACTGCAAAGTCAGAGAGAAGCAAAAGATAAAAGGCTCATCCGTAGGATACAGAATGCTTGGGCATTATATCTTTTACGAGAGTGCATGAGCCCCTCTTTATCTGTCTCTCTCTGATCATCTCAAAGTTTCTGTCGCTCACCAACCGTGTGCCTCTATGTGTTTCTGTCTTATATTTTTCTGCATGATTATGTGTATTTCCCAGGATCTCTGTCCCTGCCCTCACCTCCCCTCAAACCTCTTCCTCTGCTGCTGCTGCCCCCATCACCACCCCTCTCTCTGGCTCTCTTTCTCTGGTACCCTCTCCTGCCTTCACTCTACCCTTCCATCCCCCAACCTCTGCTAATGGCTAATCATTTGAGAGCTTACATTTTATTTATGTAATCACAGAAGAAATACTACATTCTGGAAGGACTATTTTATTTGTAACTTAGTCACAGAGGATCATGAACAAAACATGAACTAAAAACAATGAGACACCTTGTGACATTGTTGTATTATTATTATTCAATGAGCACATGGGTAATTAAGTGATTACAAGGCCCCTGTGTGAATCCAGTTAATAAGTCTTAAAAACGAATCTCAAAACATGCACCAAAATAACTAATATGTGGCAGCAATCCCTAGCATAAGGAACAGGTTGGCCTTCCCTGCAAGAAAGCAAAAAAGCAAGCAAGCAAGACCTGGAACATTCATATGGATTCATCTTTTCAGTAAATGTCAATCTCTTGACCATATGTAGATATATAAGATTCTAATGGTCATTCTGACTTTACCTTGACAACAAGGAGAACTCAGAAGCTGGGATTATGTGTGCCAACTTCCTTCTTTAAAAATACTTTAAAGACAGTATTTACTAATCATTTCCTTAGGAAATAGGTCACTGGCCAAAATAATTTGTTTTAAAAGAGACACACCCATTAGAGATTCCAGACTTTAAGGAAGCACAGAAAAGCCACCAGGGCTTTGTGCTGGCTGTTCCCCTTTTCAGGTGTCTCCTTTTCAGATGTTCCAGAGGCACAGCGACTGTTTCTTAAAAATTTGTGCAGAGATAGGGTAGAATGGGTGAAATCCTCCAAAGATGACCTAGCCTAGCGTCTTCCAGAGTATAGCTTTATTTTAAAGCAAGAATGAAGCTATCAATGCAACAATTACAAGCAGAATTGTACTTTGTTGGTCTATCCACTCAAGTTGAGTCAAAAAATGGGACCATGTTTATGCTGGGAATCCCAATGAACTCAGTCTCCCAGGTTTCCTATTTGGCTTCAAAACTGCCCTAGGATTTGGAAACTTTGAGAGTATGGTGTACACAAATAGCTCCTAGCAGAATGAAACACACACACTCACTCACAGGAAACTCTCTGATTTATTAAAGTATTTCCCACTAATGAGTACCTTGTTGGTACGAGGTATATCAAATATCTTGCTTGTAGGAAGACCAATTCTTCCAGTTTTGCCTGTGTTTTTCCAGTTTTGGCAATAAAAATACCACATCCAGGGTACACCAGACAGTTGATCACTGTACTTACTGTTTGGGAGACTTAATGGCTCTGCCACTTTCTAGATGTTAAATTAGTTAACCTAAGCTTTCTCTGCCTCAGTTTGCTCATTTGCAAAACAACTAAAACTAACAGACCTCTTCAGGTTTGTTACAGTTATGATGATTAAGGAAGATAGGGATTGAAGATAGAGATTAAGCCCTAGCCCAGTACCTAGCATGTAGTTGGTCTTTGCTAAATACCAGCTCTTATGTCATCATAAATTAAGTAACAGCATTTAAAACGTAGCGTCCCCCAAAAAAGTAAAAAAAAAAAAAAATAAAGTAGCTTCCCAAAGTAAGAGTAAGTGGTTACACATATTAGATTTTTAAATCATTTTTGTCATCAGAATAAAACAAACAACAAACTCACAAAGATTCTGAGAAATCTCCTGGGCTAACATTTTCTGCTCAATTTATATTTTTGACCCTGAAAAGCATTTTCTTGCAGAGTTTTTTTTTTTTTAAGGGGAGGGGATGCATCAAAGGGAGTATATGTCCTTACCAAGGAACCTTAACCGCAAAGGGTAAACTAAAACTTCCCTCCCACCTCCCCGGGGAAGGCCCATTCTTCCACTACTGCCTTAGCATGCAAAAGGCATTTTCAAACTCAGTAATGAATTTCCTCTCCCCTTCATTGAAATGCAAGCAGCAGCCTGGTTCCCTGTGAGGCTGCCTAATTCAACTTTTAACTTCAAAATTTCACTTGGAAACATTTATAAAAACCGTCATACTGCTAAGATTCACGGCTTAGCAGAGAAACCTAAATTTTCTTACAGAGACAATATATATAACGAGGCCAGCTATGGAACACCCTCATTGCATGCTAATTTAAAAACTACATAAATACCTGTTTTGCCGTCTTAAATAACTCCGTTGCCTAAAGCCTACCACTACAGAGGCAATCCATAAATTCAGGCCCACAAAATTCACACTCTATCGGGCAGATTACCAGGAGTGACTTTCCTTTAAAATTGGGTTCTACGTGCCAAACATTCAACAGCATTAGGCCCCTGAAGCACTTTCTCATTTGCAAGCAAACTAAATGATGAATGCCATTTAATACTTTTCCCCTCTTCCAAACTCCAGCTCCAAGTACATTACGGACAAGGCCTCATTAATCCAAGACACACTCTTAGGAGAGGGAGAGACTCAGGAGGCAAAGACCATTATCACCAGTGCGAGAGTTATGAGTGACAGATGCTAAGGGGCTCACGCAAGGTCACTCAGAAAGTTGAGGCGGGGGAGGGTGTCCCTCCTGGCTCTGAGCCTCAAAACATCCTGCTGTCCATGCCTCTGATGCATTGATGGCCAATGCAAGAGGACACTTCACCCAAAAAGAACACACAAAAATGCATCATTTCTGGCCCCAGATTCCTTTAAAAATTGGATCAACATATTTCACAGGCAACTGTGATTATCCCACTGTAATTAATGGGTGCGCTGTGACAAGGCAGCAAATTCTAGCCCATGGCCAAATCCTGCCCCCATGCTTACTTTCAAAAAGTTTTACTGGGACACATTTGCATACGTACGTATTGTCTCCGCTGCTTTCATTCTACAACAACAAAGTCGAGCAGGTGTGGCAGAGATTTTATGGTTCACAAAGCTGAAATATTTACTATTTGGCTATACGAGAGAAAACATGCTGATCCCTGATGTAGCGGTTTAGAGAATGAACTCTGGGGTCAGTCGCCTGGGTTTGATCCCAGTTCAATTCACTATTTAAATCTGTGTGATTTGGGGCAAGTTACTTAACCATCTCTGTGCCTCAGTTTCCTCATTAAAATGGGAGAAATGGCAGTACTTACTTCATGATGTTAATATTACATAAAGGGCTCAGAAGAGTACCTGTGCCTAAAAGTGCTATACGGTGCTTGTTATGATATTATAAATTATTATATAATTATAAAATGCATATAACTGTACATTGTAATTATAACATATTATAGATTTCATACAATTAAGATATTCCAGATTTTACCCAGGTTTGGCCTCAAACTTGCCAAGTATCCAAACAATGAACGAACAAGTTACAGTCTCTGCAGACCTTACTTTACCCAAACTTAAAATAAGGGGATTAATGTCTCTACCCCCTTCCTCTACTCTCATTTCATGACACAGGTTCACTGTGAAGGGGTCCCCCAACACCAGAATCCACTACTCTTTGGTTTGTTGGACTTCTAGGAAATGGCAAGTGCCAAGAAAATACCTGCTGGGAGGAATTAATCTCCTTTTGGTCCCCTTCTCCCTGGAATAACAGACGCTTCCTCAATAGGGGGACAAGGATGCCACACCAGAGTTTAGTTTTCTATTTAGATCTATTTGTACTCAAACACTGTGTAAATGCATTTCTTTTTACCTGGTTATTTCTGTAGTTGTACAGAAATGGAATGTTTACACACACTTATCAGACCCAATCACTTCATTCCTCTGCAGTACCATTATTGCAAGTTGTAAAGCATTATCAAACAGGAAAGAAACATAAGCTTATCTATTTTTTCCCCTGCTGAAGAACATGTGGCTTCTTCAAAACAACATCAACTCTTCCTGTCACTACACAGGAGATCCTCTTTTTAAGGCACCAGCAGATACAAAACTCTAGGATTTGCCACATTGATTGTACCATAATAATGTATTTTTAAAGGCATTGTGATGGTGCATCATTTTTTAACTGACAGAACTTTAGGAGCTACACTTAGATATAAATGGACCCTCTTTAAATGGTGGCACGACCGTAATTTGTAGAATGGGGCACCTCAGGCCAGGAATCAGGATGGCCCATGAAGCTCTCATGGTGAAGCACTGGCTAAGCAGTGAGCAGAAGGTCCAGTGATTTGAGAGTAGCAGATGTGTTAATGGACCTTCCCTACTCATCATTCTCCTATTTATGTTTTAAATGAACTGACAAACAATAGAGTCCTGGTAGCCCAGAGAGTACAGAAATCAGACCATATAACTGTAGACTGCAAAAGTCATAACAACTCAACTTATTAGCAACACTTCTGCTTCCCCAGCATTGGGCCAGCCAGCCTCTTTTTGAACATGTCTGTGAGCAAGTCACTAGAACCCAGTTGTAGCTAAAAATCGCAGAACTAATGGATGGGTGTTTCCAATCCCTTTATTTTACAGATGAGGAAATCAACCAGGAAGGGTTAAATGATCCACCTGTCTCCATTAGAGCTCTTTCTTGGTATCAAGCAAGAGAGTTTAAAGCAAAAATAACTTTATTTAAAGAAAGTGGGGTAGCAGCTCTCATAATCAAAGGACAACTAGAGCTCAAAAGCGGGGCAGAAACCAAAGCAACTCTACAGATTCGGGAAACAGGAGCTAGTGGGAAGTCCCTTCAGGAGACTACCTGAGATAACAGGCACAAAATACCCAGAACAAGGTCCAGCTCATAAAGGAGTCCAATCAACACATGACCTTGGACAATTATGACGACGATGATAGCTAACAACTAGTTAAATGGCAGAGTTGGACATAGAACTAAGTTTCACTTGTCTTTTACTGGAATTCTATTCTTGTGTTCCCGCCCCACTCTAAACCATATTTTAAGCACAAATATCACTTTCTTCCCTTTTGTCATATTAGCATCTTCATCAAATAAAAAAATACATACCCCTCTTTCCTCTTTGCAGAGGAAGATTATGAAACATTCTCCTGCTTTGCAAAGTGTGATTGGCACAGGATTGGGGTGGAGGTGCACTGACTTAGATCATACAGTTATATAAATAATCAGACAGAGATAAAAATATCTTTCATTGAATTTAGAGATAAGAAATAAGGAGAGAGGGCGAGAAGCTGTAAGATTTGGGGTAATTACATCAAGCCATCCAGGTATGCACATAATTTATTGCAGTTTTTCAAAGTAGGGTTGCAACCCATTGGTAGGTGGTTACATCAATGCAATAGAGTTTAATGAGCATATGTATGTATGCATTTGAATATAATAGACGAAACTAGACCGGGAAAGAAAATCAAATGCCTTGCAGGCAGAAAATACAAGCACTCTCATGAAACTTTTGTTTCAGTGATATCAGTGTGTATATAGCACACACGCATGCAGTCTTGGGTGTGTGTTGGGGTGCATGTGTGGGTACTTCTCAAAATCATATAAAATGTATTTCTTATTCTGGGTACAAGTTTTGAAAGTTTGAAAAGCACCTTTTTTTTTTTCTTTTTCTTAAAAAAAAGTTTTAAAAGTATTATTATTATTTTTTTTTTTTAATTTGCATGTGGGCGGGAGGCACCAGGGATCGAACTCCAGACCTCCAGCACGGCAGGTCAGGTCGGAGCTCTGCCTGCTGAGCCACGGCAGCCGCCCTGAAAAGCACTTTCTTGATAAACACTGCTCGTAGCAGCATATCACCTGTGAACAAGAGCCATCACGAGGCTATAGATGAAGTTAAGTCAGTGCGGTAGGATGGCAAAAAGATGAGCTCTGGAATCTAACAAACCTCAGGACACAACCTTGCTTTGCTAGAGGCAAACTAGCAAAAATAAAGTAAAAAGCAGATTACTTTAAATCTCCAGGCCCTAGTTTAAGTTTAAGATAACAGACTTCCTTGATTAAGAGCTACCAAATGACTAAGTCTATAGTAGATACTAGCATAAAAGGAGTCATTATAATTGTCATTATATATCTCTAAAAGTGATCCATAGGGATAAATATTGAGACCAGGAGAGACCTGTGCAAAATTGCCGGTTGGAGACAAAGTCAAGCCCAGAAGCCCAGTCTCCTGGTCTCAGCTTTGTTCGGATATATCATTTCCAGGATGTAATTTGAATCAATGTAAGGAGCCGGAAGATCATTTCCATGGTAACTATATAGCTCATCTAAAACTTAGAAGATAATTTCCATTTCTATGTTCTGGTGTCGTGAGACATGTAGGTATAGAAACTTTGAACCCAGACTAGTTTGAATTCATGTGTCAACTCCTCCAATTTTTAACTACTTAACTCCTCTGTATCTCATTTTTCTTACCCATAAAATGGGTATGACAACCTCCTCCATAGGACAGTTGTGAAAATTAAATGGGATAATATGTAAAAAGCCTAGCACTGAACATGGACACTCAACTTCATTCATAGATGGTGCTAACAACCTGGCTCAAAATCCATTTTTCTATGCCCCACTCCACCCTACTTCTGCCACCAGGGGATAGTAGGGCATCTGTCCACTTCAGGACAGTAGACCCTGGAGGCAAATTGGAGTCGAACTACTCCAGCTTCAATGCACCACACACAAGCTTGGGTAAATCTGGAAAAGGCCTCTTTGTGCACTGACTTTCCTCACCTGTAAAATAAGGGTTCATAATACATACCTCATCAGGGCTTGTTATGAAAATTAAATAAGATAATACACATAAGGTGTTCAGAACTGTGTTTGGCAATTATAAGTCTTCAGTAAATGTCAGCAGCAACAGCATCCATCCTAGAAGATTTGATGACCAAGTGCTCTTCTCATTCTTTGGCCTTCCCATCTCCACTCCTTCCTACTCTGAACCTTATTATCTATTGCTTGAGACTGCACCACCTCTGGAATTTTTAACTCTGCCATCCCACTCTCTGACTACAGCCTTCTAATTTCTTCCCCAAATGTGACCCATGGGCCTAAGGTGGCTGGCTTTGCTTGAGAGCATGTTAAAAATGCAGAATTCTGAGGTCCCACCCCAGATCTACTTACTCAGAACCTGCATTGTTACAAGATCCCCAGATGATTCATGAATAGTACAGGAAACACTGTATCTAGATCTCCTCCTACTCAGCTACCTCCACCAGTTGTTACTTGCCACCTTGATACTCCCAGGTCATTGATCATTCTACATCCTCCCTCTTCAACCCAAGCCTACCTTCATCGCACTGAAATAGTTTCTTTGTTGTCATACCCTCAGTCTGCACACTCGTTATATTTTCATGACACCCACAGAGAAAAATTCCAACTCTGGATGAGCCCACCTGATGCCTGTTGTACACAGTGGTAGCTGCCAATCACAGCTGGAAAAACAGATCCAACCCAGCAGGTGATTTCACTTCCTTCATCTGGGAGATGACTTTGCCTCCTACTTCTCAAAGAAAACAGAAATGATCCGAATGGAATCCCCTAAGATCCCATTCCAAATCTCTACACTTGCCTGCACCTGAAACTGCATCCTTCCTCTCATCTTCCTCTCCTACTAAAGTGCTGGAGATAAATGTCCACCCCTTCACCAGGGCTTAGATTATATCTCATCCAGTCTGAAAGGAGCCTTAAGCTACCAAACATGCCATTTCTTCCATATCCAAATATCTAAACACGTAGAGAGATTTAAATCTAGAACTATATCCCTGGATGTTACACACCTCTTGTAGCTCCCATATAAATTCTTCCACCATTTGAGCCCAACTTCTCAATAGAGGTATCTATACTTCATGCCTTTATTTTTCTGCCTCAAATTCTCTCCACTACCATTCAAAATTGGCTTCTGCCCCCACAACAACTCCACTGAAATTGCTCCTGCTGAAATCCCAATCACCGTTACTTTTCAGCCTTTTCTAACTAGGTTTCTCCTCAGCATTGGGCTCAGCTGAATTTATCACAGTCCCTCGTGCCTGGAATTCTCTTGTCCAATGGTTTCCATCTGCCCTCCCTGGTTACTCCTAGTTGTAAGTCCATCCCTTCCTCCCTGCTCCCTTTCATTTTCCCCCATGACTTCAATTAATTCCAGATGATTCCTATGGTGGTTTGGAGATATATGTACCCCAGAAAAACATGTTCTTAAACTTAACCCAATCCTGTGGTGTATGAACCATTTTAAGTAGCACCTTTTGATAAAGTTAATTCAGTTAAGGTGTGACCCAACCCAATCAGTATGGGTCTTAGTCCTATTACCGGAGAATTTCATAAGAATTATAAGTCAAAGGTCAGTGGAGCCCAGAACGCAAGGGAGAGGCCAGGTGAGGCTGCCATGTACATCGCCATGCGTCAGAAGAGTGCAGGACCAACGATCACCAGCAGCCAGCCCCAGAAGGCCACAATCTTGAGGGAGAAAGCATCACCTTGCTGGTGCCTTAATTTGGACTTTTTCATGGGCTGCAAACCATGAGACACTTAATTCAATATGGTACATGATTGACTAGTGAATTATCTAGGTAATATGCTACCCAGTAAAGTAAAAAAGTGTTTATAGAAGAACTACAACTTGAGCAAAGAACTGATTGCAGGATTTTCTAAGTACTATTCTGAAGATGAGCAAATTAAGCACAGGGTTTTTCTAAACAGAGAAAAATGATCTTTCAGCTGAGTAGTGCTTTCTTTAATAATTTTAAATGCACATTGAAAAATAATTATATAAAGCCAGAGATTTTATTTAATTCTGAAAAACAACTTTGAGAAGGCGGGAGATGAAGATTTTTTTTTTTTTTTTTTTACCTTTTCTTCGTTCTTCTAGAAGAGCACCAACTCAGAACTTTCTGGGATGTTGGAAATGTCTTTATCTGTGCTGTCCAAAATAAGAGCCACTAGGCCATATGGCTACTGAACCCATGAAATGTGACTACTGCAACTGAGAAACTGAATTTATTTTATTGAATTTTAATTAATTTAAAATAGCTACTTGTGGCTAGTGGCTACCATATTGTACTATATCATTCTTAAAAAAAAATCACAGTAAAAATTTGTGACTATACATTACTCTTTTTCCTTTTCAAATTTAATTATAAAATAAGGAAAAGCACAAATTTGTAAAATCTGAAAATATATCCTTATTTTTTTATTATGTCCTAGAATTACCTTCTAATTCCCTTATTTATACATATAGTCTTTGAATAGCAATAGTAGCTGTTTCTAATAGATTTTAAACACATTTTCTCAGATTTTTACATGCAATTCTAATATCTTATAGGCCATCATTCTATCAATGACATTCAAAATGAGATCTCCTCCTCTGATGCATATTCAATGCTAACATTTTAAATGTCACATAAAATTTTTTTCGATAGAAGATTCTTATTATAGTTAACTACCCTCCTTCTCTACATTCAAAGCACTTAGTTGCATCATTTGTCCTATTTTTCCTCCCATGATCACAGTGAATGAAAGGGCTGGTGAGTATCATTTTTTAGTTGAGGAAATCAAGGCATAGAAAGCTTAATCACAGTCCATTTCACAGATTTCACAGTGTGAATCTACAGCTTAGCAGGAAAAAAAAAA